>JAOEHX010054036.1:0-33454 GCA_025448015.1 Bolborhynchus lineola | reverse complement strand
TTTTCTTTTCTTTTCTTTTCTTTTCTTTTCTTTTCTTTTCTTTTCTTTTCTTTTCACAACTGTAATTCTTTCAGTTTTGCTTGTCAGGTTATGCTTTAGTATTATTTATTGACTTGCATTTTGGATTATCAAGCTTATAGTTGGAGCAATAGGTGGAGACAGGGAAGGAGGGAAATAAAGACATAATGTGTGTATATACCATAAAGCATTTCAATACGTATTTTCGTAGCAGTTGTCTATACAAAACATGTTCAGGCTGAAAATCACATAGAGAGAGCATGTCTTGCAAAGTGATATTATACGGCAATAATTGCATCAGTTTTTCGCTGTAAATTCACTCAAGATGAGTATAGATATTTATCAATGCAAAGCAGCTGTTTGAAGGAAATCACAGTTGATGTCTTTCCTGAAAAGTACAAATTTAGGAACTGGAAAGCCTTTAAAATTTTGTTTAGGAAAAGGAAAGCATGGCTATTGTGAAAAATCAGTATTTCCCTTTTCTGAACTAATGTTAATGTGCTCTATGTTGCTTTAGCACTCCTGCAGTTTCTAAAATGGCATCAATAACATTTTCATGAACAAAATGGAAACAAGAAAAATTCTAATTTTTTAACAGTAACTGCTATTCAAAACTTCTGTTAAATTCTGGATTACAAACGTAACAAAAAAAACTTAGGCAGAAATACTTCCTTATAAGTGAGTACTCCCACAGAAAAAAGAATCCCAACAGCAGTGTCATTTTTTTTCTGTCTTTGACTTACAGTGTCGAAAGGAACCATCCATTTTTTCTGAGATACTGCTGGTGTTAGCTGCATAGTTTAGGGCTTCGATGCATCTCCTTAGCATGTAAAACACCCATGTATTTCTGGGACATGGTCAAGGTTTTCAGAATTGGGTTTGCTTTTCTCCTCTAGAGATGTTTCTGATGCCAGGCAGCTTTAGGGGCAATAGAAATAAAGAGATTATATGTATTAAATAAAATATATGGTATTCTGACAGTATACATCACTTGTAATTTAAACAAATAAAAAAAAAAAAAAAAAAAAGCAACAAAAAACCCAACCACATAAATCCAAATTCTGTGAAAAATAGTGTAATTTCCTTAGATTGTCAGTTATTTTTATTTCATCTCATTTACTCTTTTATAG
The DNA here is from genome assembly GCA_025448015.1 of Bolborhynchus lineola. NCBI lineage: Eukaryota > Metazoa > Chordata > Aves > Psittaciformes > Psittacidae > Bolborhynchus > Bolborhynchus lineola. The sequence goes on along the minus strand of JAOEHX010054036.1, from coordinate 32,306 downwards.
AGAAAAATAGGTAAATAGAGGACACCTTTATTACATAAGAAGGGTTTATAGGTGTAAAAATAAATGCCTTGCCTTTGCTTGAATGACCCTTCCACAGCACAGATCAGGCAGCAGAAGATAGCCCTTTTTTACAAGCAAATTCCTAATTGGAATTAGGCAGGAGAGGAAAGCTGAGGTTGTCAGCTGTGTTAAAGCTTGGCTTTAAGTATATGAGGAGGGAAAGAGATGTGGACTCTGCAGAGAAGGAAAATTACCAGAGACTAAGCAAAACTGTTCAGCAGATTTTGCTTTAAGGTACATTGCTTTGCTGTTATAAAGAGATTTGCTGAACTCTTTGTAAGAAATAAGAGACTGGGAGTGAATCATCTCCTCACATTCACTTCAAAGTTAAAAATGAGGAAGGGAACAGCCTGTTTATTCTCCTTTGTTTTCCAGAGATGATGAACACTTGTTAATCCAGCACTACTGCCAAAGTCTGAACCAGGAGTCCCCCCTGAGCCAGCCCCGAAGCCCTGCCCAAATCCTGATTTCTCTGGAAAGTGAGGAGAGAGGTGAATTGGAGAGAATCCTTGCAGACCTGGAGGAGGAAAACAGGTAGGTTACGCTGTCTGCTGCTGCAGCACTTGGGCACACACTGCAGGGGCAAATTAAAGTTTTCTCTCTCTAAGTGATGAGCTTGACATCGTATCATCATTAACTTGTTCCCACTTCCAGTAACTCATTCCCACTTCTCGGTGTAGTGATGAGTCATCACTACTTCTTTCAGAAAACAGTTCAAGTGTTTGGAGACATACCCTGGTCACCTAACACTCTTTGTGCTACCTGTGACAAGCACTGTTCACCTTGTATCATATTTCCTTCTGCTCTACTGTGCCCTTTATTTCCTTGATAGTAATGAGCTTCATACCAGTGTTACTTTATTTTGCTGTTACACAAAGAAAAAGGCAGAGGTTCTTGGAAAAACAGGCTTTTCTCAAGAAGGTTGTTCACTGGGATACATGGGGTTTTGAAATTATCTCAATTCAGTTGAAGTAAATAATCTGTGAAATAATTGTACTGTACAGATAGATGGAATTAACTTTCATAGTTTTTTAAGGGGTAAAATGAGTTATAAAGTTGTATTTTCTTTCAACAAATGAGTACTGCCATAGTGGTTGAAAGCCCTTCTTTTCTTTCTATTTGGTAGTGCTTGTTTTTTCTTTAGCCTTGCAATACCAAGTATCATTTACCACTTCTAACTTCAAGTTATCTTATTTAATCACAAATACTCCCTCGCGACTGTTTTCTTGTAGCATCACAACACTACAGTCCTCTTTCTATGGTACTTTTGAGTCTTGGGCCATCAGCATAAAATCATGCAAGAGTTGGCAGTGTCGTAGACCTTCTCTCCATGCATAAGTCATCTTTGAATGGTACTAATCAACTGCACTGGCTCCATCACACTTTTTATCAGTTAGGATTTGGGAAAGCATAGAGGATCAGTGAGTAGCAAGGATGCCGAAAGCATTTCAGGCAGAAAGCTGTAGTAAACAAAGCTCTTGCTCATTGAACAGCAGTGAGATTTTGTTTGAAACAAACCCCAAACTTCTAACTACATAGTATATAAAGCCAAGTACTTTCCGAAATAGAGGAAAATCCATATTTTGAAATAAGCCATTATACTTTGCATTTTTGGGACTTCTGTACTAAAGAAATACTGGGTGACTAGTACAATACAGATAACATGATAACTTTGTTTTCAGGGGAGGGTTGTTATTTTTTAAACAGGATTAGGTAGTGAATCATGGAATTAAAAAGAACCATAATGCTTTTCTGTCTGTATTGAAAATAAGATGCCCACTAGAAAGGAGGATGGCTTTTAAAGCAGCCTAGTTTTAGATTAGAAAGTTGGTATATGAAAATGAGTATAACAAGGAATTAGATAGCTAAATAGGCTAAAAAATTCCTTTTCAAGGTTAATGCCTTAAATTTCAGTGTGAGCTTTATTTAATGTAACAACTACTCATGAGTAGTAGCACATTAAAAGATCTCTGACAGGAATTACACCTCAAACATGCCTGTTTTGAAGTTTGCCAATCATGGATTAAACAAGAGCTGTAGTCTATAAGCTTGGTTATAGCCTGTTTTCTCATTTGTATTACTGGAGGCACTGTTACAGACAGGATGCCACCACAAGCAACCTTGCCTTTTGTGGATGCTTTAGGTCTCAGTGCAGCTGGAATGAAGAGGTCTGTTTCTGTAGGACAGCATGGAGGTCACACTGTTGTGATATTCATTGATTATGACAAAATCATTACTTTTGTCTCTGCAAACTGCTATAAATAGCTTGTACTTAAAATGTGAGGTGGATGCTGAAAAGTGAACAGGTTCTTATTGTCCTGATAGCTTGTCACAGCCAGATAACTGATTTTATGGAGGAAACAGTGGTTCCTGTTTAGAAAACCAAAGTTCAGAAAAACAAAGTTCAGACAGGGTCAGTGAGGAGCCACTCATATAACTTACCTACCTTTAAAAAACAGTCTTGTCCCTTTAAATTTCTATTCCCTAGTCTTTCTCCTCCTTCGAGTTCATGCCAACCTTTTTGGCTGCTGCCAAAGGTGATCAACAACCCAGTGCCTAATTCCTTGCATGAACCCAGTTCTAATGGGTAAATTCCTTCCTATGCCCTCCAAGCAAACGTTGTTTATTGCAGCAGCATGAAGACTTGGTGAATCTGTTGCTGGGAAATGAGCGGAACATGAGGCAAGTCATGTTGCGACCACCTGGTCCTCAGCCCAGCCTTAAAGCACCTGAATTGTTTCATCTCTGTTGTAAATACCTTGGGTCTTGTTGCTGGAGCATGTATCCTTGCTGGTGCTGAGCTGGATGTGGTGTTTATGCTGGGGAAGGCAAGTGGCTGGGCAGCCAGCGGTGTTAGATAAACAGCCATCCTTTCCTGCTTGTGTTGACACAGGTTTTGTTGCATACACTGCTGGAGATTTTTGACAACAAAGATTTAGTCCTCTCTGCTGTATCTTGTATTATTTTACAGGGGGAGTCAGCCCATGCAGCCACTTCTCAGCAGCTCTTGGGGAAGCTGCATCAAGTGCCAACAAGAAGCAATACTATGATGTTAAAAACATTTCATCATAATTTCTCTTTTTTCTTCTACTCTCTACACTTTCCGGTTTTTCAAAAAAAAAAAAAAAAACAACAAAAAAAACCACCCCTTTTTTGCTTTGTGTTTTGACTTTTCTTTGTCTCTTTTGAGCTCTTTATTGAATTCTGACCTCCATTTGGTTTTCACTTGCAGTTTATGTCTCCAAATATTTTATCTCAGCTTGTTACTTAAATGGAAGACCCTTTGAAATTGTAATTCTGAGGTTCTGCTTTTGGACAGTTTAAAAAGAACTGTTGCCTATTTTGAATTCTTCTGAAATGTATTATCCAACTTAGAAACTAACCACGTTGAGACAGTTCTGACTGGGTTTTTTTCCAGTTCCAAGGACCTCTTGTTAGATATTCATTATTTATCTGCTAGCATTTTGAGACCTTTGTACTTCTGTGGCTTGCAAGTATGACTTCCTTAAATAATTCATGGCTAAAAATTCACTTTTAAATAATTTATATTTTCTAAAATGTAAGTATTTTAGAGAATATTTTCCAGTGGTGAAAATGTTGCATCTGAGTGTAAGGCCTTCAGACTGATGCTCCACTTTACATCACACGGATTATTGTGATAAGAGTGTTTCTTACGTATGCAATAACCATCAAGTAAATTTGAAGGCACTATCACTATATTGCCGTATAAGAGAAAAAAACAATTATAAAACTGTCCCAAAACCATTTTGAGATTTCCTTAGGACTGAACGTATTCCAGAAACAGAGAACACAGATTTCTGGTGTCCATCTGAAGTGGTACGTTACATAGGTTATTCTGCAGGATAGGTTATACTGGCTAGGATGTGCTGTGCTAGTGTTAAGTGAAAAGCGTATGTTTTGCAGTGACAGAGACACAGAACTTTTTGCAAAGAATTAAAATACTTTCCTGCTGGTTTAATGACTAAAGAAAAAGAATGTTTCCTAAACATTTTAGTTGAATCAAGATCACTGAATACTGCTGTAAAAGGGAGACTTCTGTCATGTTCTCTTCTTTTCCTCTCAGTTCCTAGCTGTATATACCAGAACTTAGTAAATGAGATCTCCAGCCAGAGCTAGTTGCCTTTCCTTTACTTTCCTAACTTGCACTTGGAGCAGAGGGGGCTGTCCACCACTGGAGAAGCACTAATATCCCAGATCTCAAAGCTGCTCTGTTTCTGCGCATCTATGGCATTCCTTCAAATGTGAAGGCTGATGAATGGTCTTCTCAAATAAGCTCCTTCTGTGTAGTTGCCAGTAGTGAGAAAGTGATATATTTCTAAACATCTTGTGGCTCCTTTTGGTATTTATTTTGGCATTGAAGAAGGGAAACTAGATCTTCTGAGAGTGAAGCGTTGTGAGTAAACACTGGCGCTCCAGTGACAGGGGTAGGTGGTTCAGTTACCAGCTTTGTTCATATCTTCAGACCACTGATTTTCTGTAGGGAGATGAAAAATAACAAGAATTCTGAAATTCTCAATTGCCTCTTAAAGGACTACTCAGCAAATGGGGTCCACTAGAATTTCTGTCACCAGGCAAGTAATGCCACCAGTGATAGACGGTAAAGAGCCATGAGCTCTTTGCTACCCTGCTCTTTGCAGTTGCATAAATCAGGGTTTCATTGCATGCTTCCCCTATTGTTTTTCTTCATGGATGCTTAAAAGAGGTACAAGCATAATAAATGAGATATGTGGGAGTTGTCTTTCTATATTTCTCTTACTGAAGTACCATAGAGCAGAAGATGCAGCAGCTTCATTTGTTTGTGATAGCCTGATGTAAAAGTTTGCCAGCCTGAGCTATGATGGAAGGAGGCTGAGTTTCACAGTACTGCTTCTGTTCACTTAGTTACATTCATTTAGAGAGGATTATGCTTTTATCTCCCCTTTCTCTTATGTCCCATTTTATGCTGAAAATGTCACGAGTGCTTTTCCTTGGGACACAGAGGCTTCACACTGAGGGCTGTGGGCCATGCCTGGCTTGCAGCAGCAATCCTTTTTCACACAGAGCTTAAAACTTATTCCAGAGGTAGGAATAAGAGCTGATTGTTCTCTTCTCCAGGATATTACAGCAGGTTTCAACTTCTTTCTTTTTTAATTTTCAGCTTTTTCCCCTATATTAATAAAAATCTTCATGCCTATATGTGTAGATCCCAATTACTATGACATTATTGACCATTTGCACTCCACATCACTCCTGCAGCTCTGAAGGCAGTTTCTGTGATGATGAGTCTCAGTTCTCCTAAGGCCTAAGGACTGTGTTAGCTGGACTGAAAAGGTGCAGCTGGAAAACTCAGTGACACAGGTGCTCTGGGCAAACACACATCCGTCCTTCAAAAATGACATTCATTTGTTCCAACAGTGTTACTCTATTTAATTACTGAAGTCACAAATTCAGGCATACCTCTGCTTGGATAATGTGCAGTATCCTATACAATTTTTTTTTTTTTTTTTACTGTGGGCTTTTAGAAGGAGTTTTTGACTGTTTTGTATGAATCATGAAGGCATTTTTATCTGAATTACCCCCTGGTCCTCACTTGTTTTTCAGTACCATGGTTACTGGAAGGACTTCTCTACACTGATAGTTGAGGCAATAATTGTAGATTTCTTTGTAGCAAGATACCTGATTATGGTGTAAGTATGACCAAGGGTGGTGTTTTATCTTTTGCTTCACAGCACTTCAGACTTTCGAGTCTGCTGTTTGTAGAGTATTGCCCATATCGTATATCTGGGAAATTCTTCAAGGGATAGCGATAGCCACTATCTACAGACATTGTGAAAAACAAGCTTAATGATCAATCCTGTCTAAACTGTAGTCTGCAGTAAGACCATGTGTGATACTGCTGTCATGCTCATTCCTATTCCCTTCTATATTTTTATTAATTATTTACCAGTTCATTTAGCTATGAGTATCAGAAGACAACATCCCGTATAGCTCATATTTCTTTTTCCCAGATGATTTTCATGGGCTTGAAACTCTATATTTCATTGAAACAAAAAACTTCCCTTGAAAAAAAATAACTCATTCTTGAGAGGGTGGTCTAACACTGGAACAGGCTTCTTAGAGAGGAGATCTTTGCCCCAAGCCTGTCAGTGTTCAAGAGGCATTTAGACAATGCCCTTAACAACACGCTTCAGCTTTTGGTCAGTCCTCAAGTGGTCTGGCAATTGAACTAAATAATCTTTGTAGGTCCCTTCTAGCTGAGCTATTCTGTATTCTATTCTTAATTCTCAATACTTTTCCCCCCTTTGTGTGGGTTTTAGAGAAAGAAATCTTGAGTTTTGGAACAAGCTGGAACAACCTGTAGTTAAGAATTATCTACTTCTTTATTCTTCTAAGATTTCAGTAGAGGAGGGATCATTTAGATCAGGTATCCTTTAAGGATCATATTCTGGGGGTGCAACAGCCCCAGGTTAGCACGTGACTTTCAAATAGCTGCTGAGGGGCACAAGTACATTTGAAGGACCGTCAGTAGCCTGTTTTGTCCTTGGCATTGCTTTCTTATCTGTGCAAAATGAAGGAATATTGCTTGAATTCTTGTTCTGCTCACAATAATGTACCTTTAGAAGAGTTTCAGAGCTTAGTGAGGTTTACTCAGAGGTGTCTAAGGTGCTATTAAGCCTCCAGACCAAACTGTCAGTGTGTATTGCGATTTGCAGGCAGAACTGGCAAAAAGTGCCTGTTTTCACAACCTTAAATAAGAACAACTTGGAAAACATAAAATCTGGGTCGCTGCTTGTGATGAGTAAGCAGTTACCAGAGCATCCCCCCTCTGGGAAGCTCTAAAGGAACATAGCAACAAAATCCCAGTGCAGTTTATTAGCATTCCCTTGCCTACAAAGTTTCTGTTGCAAGTTACTATTTTTGCAGTTTCCAACTGCCGTATCCCTAACAGGGTTTCAGTTTCTTACCTTCTGCGCTGATCCTGCTTGGTAGGGTTTTTTCATGTGGACCACTATAGATCGTATAATCTATGGAGTGTTTTACTGGAGTAAAACTGGAGCTTTACAGAATAAAAGAACAAGCTTAGCAATGCCATAAAGTTACAGTAGACTGCAGCAGTCTAGACAGGGCAGTCCAAATGAAGATGAAAATTGTAGCCCCAAAAGTTAGTGCAGTGCAGTTTAACAGAGCAGTTCACTAATTTGTCTTTTCCTCATATTGGGTTAGTAATTTTAGAGCTAGGCTGGAGATGCAGTAGCAAATACAAAGGGAGTAGAGTGATGTGACCTGAGTGATGATGGCAGAGTTGCAAATGAGCTCTTGAGTTCTGTGTTTTGCTCTGACTTTCTGCATGGCCACCTTTCTGTTTTAGCTTTCTCATCTGTAGAACAGATAGGCCAGCCAGGTGGCCTCCACTTTGATTAGTGTTTGCAAAGGGCTTTGATCACCCAAAGTCCTCTTTTAGCACTAATTGGTCCTCAAGTGTATTTGTGCATGGAAGCGAACATGCAGTCCGACTTCTGCTGGGAAGGATAAAATGCAGGAAGCCGAGGGAGGGCTGATCCCAGGACATACTGTACCCGGGCTTCAGGAGGGTGTCTGAAGCCCAGCCAGCCTTCTGTGCTGTGTGCCCTGCAAGGGAATTAATCGTGAATTCTGGATTTAGAGAAAGCCTTTAGGCAGTGTTTGTATCAAGTCCATACAGTATCAGCTCCATGCAAATCTGTGAGGTGTAAGCCTACATGAATATACATGTATGTGGATGCAGCAGAATGAAAGGCAGGTGATGCAGGTGAGCCTCTGCCCCACTGTAGTTAGACACATCACACCACACAAGAGAAGGTGACTTCTCACTGCCCCTTGCAGAGGATAGCCTAAACTGGCCTATTGAGCTCCATAAAGCTTTTACCTTTTTGTTATTTCTCAACAGAAACTTGCAAGCAGAGTATGACCATCTGAAGCAACAGCATGACCGCAAAGGACTGTCTCCACTGCCATCCCCACCGGAGATGATGCCAGTTTCTCCACAAAGCCCCCGGGATGCTGAACTCATTGCAGAAGCCAAGCTGCTGCGCCAGCACAAGGGCCGCCTGGAGGCCAGGATGCAAATTCTGGAGGATCACAACAAACAGCTGGAGTCGCAGCTGCACAGGCTGAGGCAGCTGCTGGAGCAGGTGAGTCCTTAAGCCTTTCTTCTGGATCTCTTCCCAGTAGTAGAAAGTAGAGTCAGTTTCCAAACAGCATGTGAAGCATTATCAGTAACAGCAACACACCAAGAAATCATATATTTGGAGGCTAGTGAGAGAGTAATACTAAATTGTTCTACAGACTGCAAGTGAAAAGGTAAAATCATGTTTCAGTGTTCTTACTTAGTATTCTTCCTTGTTTTATTGAGAACTTAAATCCATTGTTTGCATGGATATATTTACTTAGACAGAAAATTGTGTGTATTCATGGAATAAAAAAAACAGAGATACAAGTATTTGTGCAAGTGTACTGAGAGATAGTTAGTCTTTTCATTTTGTCTTCAATTTTCAGCCACAGGCAGATGCCAAGGTGAATGGCACAACACTGTCATCTCCTTCTGCCTCTTTGCAGAGGTCAGACAGCAGTCAGCCAATGCTTCTTCGTGTAGTTGGCAGCCAGACTTCAGAAACCATGGGTAAGATAACAAAGTTCAGATTGTCATAAAATATGTAGTCCCATTTTTCCAGAAAAAAGAAAAAGCTTAAAAACAAAAAATACTCTTCTCTCTTGTTTATTTGAAGTGAGAATTAAGTAGACATTTGCAGTGGTCTTCAGTGCCATCACTAAAAAGCTGACTATTTTATTTGAACTGACTTTCATCTATTAAGTGTGACATGGCTGATTTAAAATGCACACAGTGTTAATTATGGCTAAGAGATCAAATGTATGATTAATCATCTCCACGTTAACTGATATGATCTTTTTAATATGTCATGGCTCAATCAGTAGGATTGAGCTGTCATTCATAGGCGGTGCTCATCTAGTGTCTTCTAAATATCACATCAGATGTGATAATGAACTTCATTTGAGTTGTGGAGTAAGGTTAAGTAATAATATTCTGTAGCTAGAGGCTAGAATTATTATTATTGGGTGCTTTCAGTAACTGCTTTGTAGCATTTTCCTAATTAACTATCTGTTATATAATTAGTAAGTATTTATTACCAAGTAGTAAGGGTTTTCTGCTAAATCAACCATTGCAGCATCTTTAAGCAAATGTGCTTAAATTACTTGAACAAGATAATGTTTTAAGACTGATGATTATATTCAGCTTCATACACAGAAATTTATTTAGTGTATATTGGAGAGAGGCTTTGGGGGAGAGTGAGAGACTTGTGTGAGAACTTGTCTCTTCACTGTGGTTAGTGAGAGTCAGTGAAAAATTGAATGGGGAGGGGACATGCTGCTGTGTCTGAAGTGCCATCATGGTGGGAGATGCAGCTTGTCTGTGGCCTTTTTCTTTCATCCTGAGCATAAGCAGTAATGTCAGCCTGTGCTAGTGTCAAACAAGATGGGTTCTGTATACCCTACAGCAAAAAAAAAAAGTGAAATGAATTGTACATTTAGGAATGCTTAAGTTAAATCCTGGGGTGAGAGAACAATCACAGGTAACAAAAATTTCATTTGGATCTTTCTTTAATAGTATGACTAGAGTAAATATTTTGCTATGTATGGCATACATAGAGTAGACATGTATCAGTGGAGTAATCTGCATCAGCTTTCTGAAGAAATGCCATGAATTTTATCACATAAAATAAATTAATCAAACTACACAAGAAAAGACAGGAAACACTATTTTCCAGTTGTCTTATTAGAAGTCCTGTAGGTTTTCATTTTATACTTTATTAGGACAAAATATAATAAAGTATTTGTTTCTTTTGACTCAATATAAAATTATTCCCTTTTAACTTGTGAGACTAGAATTAATTAACATGCATACAATCATATAAACTGCTAAAACTTTTTAAAAGCAAACGTTTAGAAATGACATGGGCTTCTTTGATTGAGCCAATATGCAGAAGGACAATAAGATGCTGAATTATTATCAGTATGATTGTGTTGAGACTCAGCAAAGCAACACTGTTGGCAGCATGGAGCAGAGCCTATAAAAAGAATTGCTAACTGAGCTAACAACCCACAACTAATTCAGTTTGTCAAGTCTTCTTTCACACTAGAAAGCTTTACTTGCTAGTCTGAGAGTTTTCTGAAGCGTGACTGAAAATGGTCTTGAATTGTGAAGGAGCTACAGTGGTATTGTAAACAATGTTCCCATGCAGCGAGCATATGCCCAATAATGAGGGAGTCATAATTTCCAAGAAAATACTGAGGATCTTTAGGTCTCTCAAGCAATCAGATAATGTGGTGGTAGCTTTTATATATTTTTGAGAGGATATCTTAGAACTTTTTCTTTGAATGTAGACCCAATGTGCTTCTCTGTCTCCCTGCTTTCTCAAGAAGAGATTTCTATGACAGGTTTTTGACCAGCAGGGTTATCCAGCCATTTGGCAAAAGCAGCAACCCACTCAGATCCTAATTTACAAATAGAAAAGCTTGATAACCTGAAATACAACTGGGCATGTGGAAAGGTTCTGCTTTTCTTCTCACAGAGTCCTAATGGAAAAGTCCTGAACTTTGGCGTTTCTCCCTCAGTTGTGTAGCAGGCAGAGGAGGTTCTCTGAGGCATGTGAAGAACAAGAGGCTGTTCCTGAACTGTAATTCGTTCAGGTACCACCAGAATATTTGAGGCCCCCATTTCTCCAAATATTTTATAGAAACACAAATGGGGAAGACTCTTTTAGATAAAGAGAGGTAGTTGAGGTCTGAAAGCATCTTTACGTTTGTCGGATTGCTCAGCTGATGCCTTATTTTCTCCTGTACAAAAAAAGATGCTCAGAAAAATCATCCATATGAGAAAAAAAGTAAAAATAATGCATTTTAAATAAAGGATACAGCAGTGTTAACTGTCAGCACAGTTCACTTTGTGTTGGTGCTTACCAGAACATTTGGAAATCAGTACATGTCCTCAACTCTTCTTGAGCAGGACAGCAGAACCACAGCCCTCTTCTTTCAATCTTTAGGGCCAGGTGGCTTCCTGCAGGCATTCTGATAAAGGTCCTCAGCCTGGGTAGAAGTAGTAAGATCTCACTTTTGGGTTTTCATCTTAACACCCAGCTGAGACTGGAAGGACATTACTTCTGCTAAGGCACCTGTATCAGTGCCACACTTGATGTGAAAATAACTCATGGTGGGAGTTGATTTGTGTGAACCCAGCACCAGTAGAAAGCTGAAAGCAGTCTCAGCAGCTACTTTTAGATGATTTATGGAATAAAAGAAGCTGATATGAAGACCATCACTTATATGAATTAAGAGCTTCTTGGAGAAATTTTACCCCCCTTTTTGTACTGGAGTGGAAAAAGATTACTCTTGGTCAGTAATAACTCTTGTGAAACTTCTGGCCCTAACTTGAGGCCGATGCTAAGCCTAAGTAGGAAGTGTATGCAGTCCTAAAGTGTTCCTTTATCATCTCTTTCAGTAGGCTTTCTACTAGCATTTAGCACCTCAGTGTTTAAAGAATGTAAATGCTAAAAGAAAATCAGGCAATTTATCACTCAAGTTTAGTAGAGCAAGACATGCTAGAATGTCATTTTCAAAATGAAGACGTACCTCACATGGTTATTACTAAAGGAAAAATTGCTTTTGTGTTTTATTAGGAATAAAAGAAAACTAGCAAAAAACGAGGAACTCAGTCAAATTATATCCTTTACATGTATTCTTTTTTCAGATACTTTATTTGTATTGGAGGCTAGGGTCTGCAGTAAAATCAGCATATGGATTTTAGTTATCTGAAACTATGACCAAAAAAAAAAACCAGTAAAAATAAAATGTATTGAATTTCCCATTAAGCTGCTGCCCTGTAATCAGGTTATAGAAATTATTCAGTGGAAGAAATGTATTTTGCTTCATTAAACTGCTGCTAAACCATTTCATAGTACAATTGAATGTTCTTGGAGCACCAATCTGATGCAATGAAACTGTCAGAAATATTAATACTGATGCAGATGAGAATCTGGGTTTCTACTGATTTACGTAGCTTAGGCAAAGCAGTGCTAACATGAATCCAGCACTATTAGAAAGCTGCTCAATAGCAGCACTCACAACAGCAATTTCTTTTTCCATTAATAGAATAAGAGAAGCTGAAATGAGTGTCATTTATGGAACAAAATGTTCCTAGCAGAGATTTTACCCCACTTCTCTTACCAGAGTGGATTCTTTCTTAAATCCCTTTTTACAAATTAAAAGTCAGTGCTAATTGTTTAAAATACATTGTTTATTTTCACTTAGATCCTTAAAAAGAAACATAATAGTCAACAAAATCTACCTTTAAAATTTTGACTGCATATTAAGCAGAAAATGTGTTCAAGTGAAGAGCCTTAGCTTCATGAAGGACATATGCAGCAGCAAGCTGTTAGCAAATGGTTGTATAGAGGCTCATATACAGTGGTGTGGATTTGCTTTCCAGGTGAGGATGAGTTGCTCAGCCCCCCCCAGGACACAAGCACAGGTTTGGAGGAAGTGATGGAGCAGCTGAACAACTCCTTCCCCAGCTCCAGAGGTGAGCGCAGCTGCCTGTGGCAGATGAGAGGGAAGAAGATAAAAGTGCTATCTGTTCCTTGATCTTTTCAGGGGGTTGTGTTTTGGTTTCAGGTTTTTTGCTGTACTTTGTTTTTGTTTTAACAATAGCTGTAGAGAAACCTGGTCTAGAGTGAGAAACAGCCTGTTTCTCCTCAACCTTAAGCTACCTCCACAGGTAGCCCTTGCTAGATACGTGGATGAAACAATGTCTGTCTGAGGTTCTTTTTTCCTGAAAACTTTCTTCTCTTCCTTTTTGCCACGTTCATTTTCTCATAGCTTTTCTCCTTTACAGTTAGTCTCCTTGATGATTTATTTTTAATACATGCTTTAACACATTTTTCTCCTGTTTTTACCTTTCTCCAAGAAGAATGGTGTTTGAAATAATAGTAAAGTTCTGAGTCAGAGACGTGACCTTGTAGACCCTGTAGCACTCTGAATTTGTAGTTCAGAGTGGTGGAGTTAAAAAAAGTGGGCTGCTTGTTTGTGCAGCTTAGGCTGCACTTGTCCTACAGATACAATATTTTTTTCGGTGTTTCCATTTTGCTCATTCCTGTTGTTTGCCAAAGATAACCATTTGTATTACAGGGTTTTATTTGTTCAATCTTTTTTCATTTAAGAAGGTCTTTTCTGAGTCCAGAGGAAATACTCTGCTCAGGAAAAATGGTTTAGATTCTTAGCAGGAGGTGGTAACTTTGGGATACTACCTGTTGCTGTGAAAGAAGGCTCAGAGATAAATAAATCTCTTGGCAGAAGAAATTCCCAGTGTCTATTGACACCTGTTAGGTGGATTTCAGTAGGGGCAGAGACTTCACCACTGTCACACGTCACCGAGTGATTCTTCTTTAGTAGATAAATGTGTTAACCATTAAGCTAGACTTTCAGTGTTCTTCATCCTTTGATCTCAAAGCAAGCTCAGCTCTCACCAGGCGCCATCTGTGAGTGAGAAAGAAGGCGGCAGTATAAACTGCATAAGATCCCATGCTATAGATCAAAAGATAAGATCATTTAGAAAGATGTTATTGAAGAAAATCTGATACAATATATTCTTAACTAAATTCATCTCCACCTCAGCATTACATTAAAAAGTCATATTTGCCTAGATATTTATTATACAAGAGATGTAAAATCTTTCAAACATTAGTATATAGATAAAAACTGGCTTATTGTTGAAGTTGCCGTGTACATAAGGTTGCAACAGACAGTGCTTTCTTATCAGTGACCATCATTTCTGTAAATATGTTGTATTAAGGTGATCTTGCATAATCACATGTGTCTAGATGTGGATACATGTGTTAAAATATTCACCAAATGTGGTATCTAATTCATAATCATGATGACAATGACAGTTTCTTTTTTAAAAATGAGCTTAGTTTTAAGTGTAACAGGAGCAATTTACGAAATACCCATTAATGAGGTACTTGAAATACTGCATACATCAGTTAATATTTCAGTTCCATAAGTTAAGCTGTAATTTCACATTTTCATTCTGGTGACCAAAAAATACAGTCATTTAAATACAGAGGAAGAATGTATTCCCTTATTTTGTTTATCCATTCAGTAACCATGTTAAAAGAGTAGTGTGTGATCACAAACATCCCCGGAAGAGATTGCAGCCTGTATACTGGCATGCCTGACTAGCCATAGAGGACAAAAATGGTCTTCAGTTGCATTGAGGGCTGTGAGTGAGGAGGAGGCACTGTCTTTGTTTGACATGTATTGTCTTCTATCTTCCTCAGCCAAGCCTTGAGAGAAGCTTCTGGTGCCGCAGCCAGGAGCAGGCACAGGCTATCAGGGAGTCAAGCTTCCCCACAGGACTTTTCTTCTGGGCCTGACCAAGGCATGTTGGGCTGAGCCAGAATCTGTCTCTTCTTATCCTACTGGCTACACAAAAAGATTAGTCCAGCTGGGAGAAAGAATATTCACTTTTGCGTAAATTGTACCTCATTTTGACTAAAGAAATTAGGACCTTGATGAGGTTTCTTTCTTCGTCACGTATCTTTTGATGCATTTGCATGAATGACAGGTTTGTACAGTTGCTTTTGGTTGAGGAACATGGATGTTCAGGCCTTCTGTGAAAAGTAGTTTGTCTTACAACCAGAGCAAATGGATTTCCATTCACTGGTTGATATAGAAGGCTACTGACATAGTCAGTTTTGCTGACATCTCATGCAAACTTCGGTTACTGGAATTTTATTCTACTCCAGTTTTAAAGATTAAATTATATTCGACTGATATCCACATAAACAAAGCTTACATCCACTACCACAGCCTCATGTAGACCGTCATTGTGAGATGAAGGATGCTGTGGTCAGTCAGATTCCACTGGTGTCAGGGATATGACTTACGTACTATAAGACTGCAGGAAGGAGAAAAGGAAGCAGGGTTGACTGGTCTCAACAAACCACTGAATCAGAGGCCTTTTTGCTGCTGAAAGGTGCAAATCGGTATCTCAGGTTTCCAATCTATAATAAAAGATTAAAGTGTAATTGCAAAAGAAAAAGCAGTTTGGCAAAGCAGCTTAAGAGGGTATAGTGTAAGGACTCAGACATGGTGCTAGTAATGTTTTATTTCTTTGCATTACAGGTTGCACTGAATCTGAAGCTATTTGTAGGCATTCAGAAAACAGACCAATAAGCCCAAACAAGTGATGGCAACAGATCTGTAAAGAATACATTTTCTTGCATTAATTCTTACTAAGAAGAATTAGAAAATTGTCAGATGCAACAAAACTCAGTCATCTCAGTCTGGCATTAAGAAGTGTGTTGTTGATACAGGAGCATATGAAATACTGTTTAAAAGGTGAATAAGAACTACTTGGATAAGGTGGCACCACATGTGATGTATGCTAGCTTTAGAAATTAAAACTAGAAGAAAGGTGGATTAAATGCCAAAGACTGACTAATACTAGAAGTAGATGTGTTCATTTCTATACTAGTATTGTAGAAAAAATCTGCTATGATTTTCATAGACCATACAGTTCCAGAAGAGCTGCAGAGGACAGAGGGCACTCATCAAAACCTGCCTAGACTGAAACTGAGAATAACAAAATGAAATCCAGGAAGGGATAAACATCCATACAAATAACCTGAAATTTACACATGGAATCAGTTGAGGAAATCTAGGGATGTATTAAAAGGCCTGGGAAGTAACTGGCAGAACATTAAATGTAGGTTTCCTTTGTGGTCTGTAAACATAAGCAGGTAAAATTTCAAGTAAATGTCCAGCTCCAGCGTGTCACAGCATAGGAAGTGATAGGCCTTTTGAATCAGGGACATGATTGTGGGTATTCTATTCCTTTTAGGTTAGTGACAATTTGGAGGAGTGCAGAATGGTATGACAAGATCAAACTGGACTCTGAAGGCTTTGGTTCCTGAGGAAAGTTTGTAGCTGAATAAGCAGTGAAGACAGAAAAGGACTGAATTTTGGTGCTTGGATGCTCAGATGCATAGTTGAACATCACAGGACACAAATTAAAAACAAAACTATTTAATTAGATACCAGAAATAGTATCTGAAAAGTAAGATTTGCTCAGTTTGGGAAATAATTTTCTAAAGCAAGTAGTAGCTCTTATTTTGGACTTTTGAAACAAAACAGTATAGTGTAGTACTAATTTATTGCCACTCACCTGGAGATAGATTTGATTATATTTTCCAAGCTTTTCCTACATAGAGTTGTTTATAAAAGGGCATCAAGGCTTCACAGCATCATTTTGAATGCATTTTAGAGAAGTATATGTTAAATAAATTATGTTACAGAACCTTCACAACCAGATCTCTGATGTGATAACTTGTGTGACTGTACACCTTTCATAGGATTTCTCAGTTTAACCTTTTTACAGTTCTTGGCATAAGGAGCATAGGACATCCATGTTTCTTGCACAGCTGACTGCTGGTGCTGAAAGCTGTTTCATTTCTGGAAAGGAAAATTCTGCTGAATACCTGATGATTGCTGTCCTTAAGGAATTTTTCTTTCCTTTTAATCTACGAGGCTTCCCAACCAGTCCTATTTTACTTTGCTGCTCCCAGCAAATTCACAACTGCTGCAGCTGCTTCAAACAGCTGCTGTGCTAACTCAAAACAGATGTCGAAGCCAGAGGTCTGACATTTAGTGGAAATCTACCATTAAATACCACCTCAGTGGTTTATTTGACCCTGCTTGATAATGGGCCACAGAAGAAAACATTTTCACGCTGTATTTGTGCCCAAGCTTCTAAATCTCCAGGGAACTGGTTCACAGTTAGAAAGTAAGATTGGCAGGCCAGTATTTTTAAAGCCAAATCCATCTCTTCCACAGCACTGAGAACAAACACCTTGCACTGCTTCAGGTGTATCTCATGGTGGACCATGCTGTGCTTTGCAGTTACTGTCTTGTGGCAAATGCTTTCTATGAATGAAGCTCAGAGAGGAATTTAGGGACAGAAGTTCCTCAGCTAACTAAAGTTGGTGAGAGAGCTTCCCAGGCCTTCAATGCAGGCCCTTGATGGTGGATAATAAGGAAGTGGGAGCTAAGAAGTGGTTAGAAATTTGACCACAATGTCTCAAAAGAGTTGAGAGGTCACGACATAACATGAAAACACTTGGAGAGGGATCAGTACTTACCATTCTTATTTAACATAGTATTGCTTGATACAGTTGCTGTCTTGTGCTATGAAATTACAGCCCAGAGAAGTTTGGCTGCCCTATCCCTCAAAGTGTTCAAGGCCAGTTTGTATGGGGCTTTGAGCAACCCGGTCTGATGAAAGCTGTCCCTGCTCCTGGCAGAGGGGTTGGAACTATATGATCCTTAAGGTCCCTTCCAACCCAAACCATTCTGTAATTCTGTGAATCTGAAGAGATGAAATTTCTATTAATGCCTCTGATTTCAGTTTTGATTTGATCACTCCTTGTGTACCTTTGCCTGTGATACAATGTCACATAGATTTTCAAAACAGAAAAAGAAAGAAAGACGTCTATTTTGTGGGCAGGAAATCTTGATTTGAGCAGTAATAATAGATAATTAGACACCTGTGGATTGTGTATCAGTATTTTGATGCCTTATAGAATACAAATTTTCAGAACCATGGCAATACAGACAATCTTCTTTGCAATTTATGTGAAACCATACTCCTTGCTGTAAAATCTAGAGACACACATTCATCCATATGCAAAGAAGAAAATAAAGTAAAATCCATTAAACTCTTTTTAATCTCTCTCTAAAAGAAATCAGCTTACTGTAGTAGTGCTACTCTTTGTTGCAGTTAACAAATTCCAGGGCTGATTACTCACCGCAGACTTTTCTCACCAGCTGTTTTGTGTGGGGCTGAGCTATCCCAGTTACCTTTAAATATATTCATTTTCAAACAGAACCTAGTCTGTCTCGTAGATATTTAAATTGGACACAGTGCAGCTGCAATCTTAGGTCCTTGTGGAGACAGGTAGGCATTTTTTAAGACCTCCAAAAGGATCCAGTATTTTGCATGTAGGCAGTTCCTTCTCTCCTCTTGACCCAAAATGAACTGTCCTCTGCTGCATCTCATTCATGCCCCAGGACTCTTGAACACCTCACTCTATCATGTTGCAGTTTCTGGAGGCCTTAGCTAGACCACCTACTCACCTAAACCCTGGGTCTGTATCTCAGAAGAAGACCAATGTGTGCAATGGATTTTATATCTTCATTTTCAAGTATTTTCTGTTACATGATTTATATTTGTGAGAGCTTCTCATCTTCCCTCCTGGGAGCCATTTTCTTAGGGAATTCATGGCTCCTGATAAATCACCAGAGGAGGTCACGGGCTGCATAAGTGCTCATGTAAATCCAAGAGAGTTAGGGAGGCCTTCAAGGTGAAGTTCTTAGAACTGAAGTGACACCTCTCTGGGCCATCAAGCTCACCCTGGTACCTCTGTGCACCACTAGCACATGTAGTATAGACAACCAGAATTGAGGCTCTCCTTAGCAGAATAAAAACCCACCTGAAAAGCATGACTGTAAACCTATTATGCCCCATCTCTGGCAGTGTTCAAGTCCAGGTTGGATGGGGCTATGAGCAACCTGGTCTAGCGGAAGGTGACCCTGCACATGGCAGAGGGTTAGAACTAGATGAACTTTAAGGTCCCTTCCAACCCTAACCATTCTATGATTTTATGATCATTTCTAATAGTAAGCATACTACTGTGGAGAGCAAGAGGGGAAGGAAGGGAATAAAACTTCCTCTGTTCAATAAATCATAACCTTTTCTGTTCAGGCCCTTCAGAGGCCTCCCCAGCTGTTTCCATTGCCTAGAGTATGCAGCTGAGTGGTGGCTGTGGCCTGTGGTGGTCAGTGATGCCATTCACTTCCTCCACCCTGTCCTCCTCTCCTTTACCACCCCTGCTCATCTTTGCTGTGATGCTGACCCTTGTTCTGCTCCTTGTAAAATACCTGCAAAGCTATTTATTGTCTTCCTTCCTTTTTCCTGCAGGCTCCCATGTCTAGAAAAAAACTCAACAGCAATTAGGTTACTGACCATGTGTTCTCCTGGTTGTGTCTGTGTCTCTCTACAGTGTCCCATACTTCATTTACAATTACATCGTTTACAACTCTGGGGCAAAGAGCATCCTCTTTCTTGATCAGTAACTTTTTTGCTGAAGACTGCAAGTCGAGCAGTGTTGGTGCTGGCAGTAATGTGCCAGTGGCAGTGGGACACTGCTTCTGGAGAGAGCGAGCATTTTATCACCTGCTGTGGATGGGGAGGGAAAGGAAGAGGTGTCTCTATTGTTGATTGACACCTGGCTTTCTTTTGTTAAAAACAAATATGCTGCGATAAGTGTTTGGAAAGAATCAGTACAATTCAAGTGTGGCTTCTGTGAAGGCTCCTTAGGAACATCTTTTCAGCTCAGTCCATTAAGGACTCCTCCATTTTAACAGTGCAGCTTGAAAGTAATGAGATACTTTCCCTTTTTTTCCCCTTTACTTAATTTTTTTTCTCCTTTTTTCCTTCTGTTCTTCAGTTTTACCGTTCTTGCAGATCAGCTTGTTGGAAACATCTTATGGAATGTACTTATCTTTAATGTGAGCATGTTATGTTCCCAGTCTGCAGCTCTAGGTGGAAAATGTGTGTATGCGTATGTGTAGATATGAATGTATACCTGTATATATGTGTGAAGGCCATAATAAAACTTTAAGTGTGTGGATGAATTAATTTGACATTGGAGAAACATCATTTTGCCACTGATCAGTAGTACTCAAGTTGAGGAAATCTGGATGCTCAGAAAGTGAATTTAGATCTTCTCTGCTATCCTTATCCTCAACTGAAAGGCCTGTAAGTTGTTTTTAGTAGATTTCTCAAGTGTTTTTGCTACATTAAAACCAAGTCACATATTACAGAATTGTGTTTGAATAAATCACATCAGAATCATAACTGGATTTCAGTACTTTCAGTCTTTGTGTAAAGCAGAAATGCAGTTATTTTGTATTAAATTCCGAAGTGGGAATTGAAATGTCTCTTACAGTGTAAAATATATATTCACGTGTGTTTTTTTCCTTCCCTTTCTTTTCTCATATTTCTTCCACTTCCTCTCTCTGTTCCTAAAGGAAGAAATGCCCCTGGAAAGCCAGTGAGAGAGGTTAGTGAGATGCAGGCTCACTGCCATGGCTTCTGTTTGTCACAGCTTGCTTTTTGTGTCCAGCATGAGTGTGACAGCAGCACGGGTTTGCTTGGGTTTGGTAAAGGGTGGGGGTGGTTTTCTTTTGCTTTGGGTTTGGTATTTGCCGAGTGCATTCCCCATGTGTGCTCTAACAGTAGCGTACCTCTCAACTTTCAGTGGAGACAATGGCAGCTCAGTGATCTGCATTTTCGTACATCCTCCCAGAGGTGGAAACTCAGGAATGGGGAGGCGAAAACAGTACATTAAAATTAAACCTCTGTACGATAAATG
Source organism: Bolborhynchus lineola (assembly GCA_025448015.1). NCBI lineage: Eukaryota > Metazoa > Chordata > Aves > Psittaciformes > Psittacidae > Bolborhynchus > Bolborhynchus lineola. The sequence continues at coordinate 11,700 of JAOEHX010054036.1, read as the reverse complement.
TGGTAAGCAGATATGCTGCAGTCATTGACTTGTGTTCTGTTGCTCTTGTATGTAAGCAGAACAGGGAGACCCATGTCTCTTGTCCTGCTTACATACTCCCAATTGTATGTACATACGTGTGCCAACATACCAGCCATCATCTGCAGTTACTAAACAGTTTTTTTTTCTTTTTCTTTAGAACAGTGAGAGTTGAGAGGTATAAGAGATTCAGGTGTTTTAATTTCCTGGTGTACTATTGCAGAATGAAGAATGCTACTAACATTCACCAGCTCCACAGTGCTGTATTGGGCAATGCCAATGGGTGATGGTTTTCACTGTGCACTTTGGACACAGTTGGTTTGCTGCAAAATAGAGTCTAGAATTTATACTTCACTGCTTGTTAATGGAGAAAAAGGTTTTGCGCTGTGTTGTCATAGCACCTTTGAAACTATTTCCAGAGAGCCTTGATTTTTCCTCTGTGAAGCTGCACTTCACTTACCAACCAGATACAAGGTTTGAAAGCTGAATTCCTAGTGAAAATTATTATTAAAGATGAAACATTCAGAGGCTGCTTGAGTGTAATTGCAAGTAGCTGTCAAATGACCTTTCCTGCACAGATGATGTTCAGTGTGGATGAGGCAGAAATTGAACGGTAACCTGGTTTGCAAACTTCTGCTGGTTCAGAGAGTGGGGTTCATGGAAGCACACTGCCCTGGGGTTTTTAGCAGTGCTGCTGTGAGCCCCCAGTCAGTGTCAGGCTGCCCTGGGTAAGCCAGGATTTGTTCCAGGGTGGTGCCTTGAAATACAGTGGTTCTCTGTATTGGCTGTCGGAACTGGCACACGTCCAGACACTCCTAGGTGTAAGATCCTTGGTGTGGTTAAGTCTGTCCTCAAATGGCAGGTCCTCTCTCATATGGATCAAAAATAGGGTGCTTGGGATGTCATTTACAGACTGCACCAGTCCAGAAATTTAATGGAAATTATTTAATTTTCAGCCCTACTTGTTCTTGGCCCATAGAGCCTGAGAATTATTCTCCAGCTCTGCAAAGCAGGTTGTTGATTTCTAGTATCCTCATTCAGATTTATGCATATGATTTAGGAAAAGCTTCTGCTGCTGAAGGCATACTTGATACAATTAATAAAAAATAATAAATAAACAGATAGGAAAATGTGTGTGTCTTGCCTGATCAGATTCCAGCAGTTTAATCCTAAAAAAGTTGACTTCAGTGAATCACTCACCACTCTCCAGCTGTACTTGTTATCACTGATGGTTCCAGAAGGGGCTTGATAGCTTGCAGAGCTGAATATAGAACACCGTTCTCCATCTGATTATGAAGTGTATGAGCTAAGGTATAGAACAGTTTTTGCTTTATGTGTGATTCCATTTGCACAAAGGCAGATCACGTTGTTTTAAACCCACCCTGCCAGGTTTTGGTCCCATTACTCACATTAGTTATTGTTTTCATGTGTAATCTCGTGTATTTTGTAGCATTACTCAATATAAATGAGGGAATCAAAATCCAAGCTACCTGCAGGAAGGATTTTTCTTTTGACAAGGAAGGGTTAGAAATCTGCTACAAGAAAAGACACTGCATTGTGTTGGGGTTCATTAATTTACTTTCTGTCCACTCTTTCAAGTCTGAATGCTTTACATTTATTTCTCCGACAAGCTGTAGTATAAGATTGTTATTCAATTACTGTGCCCTCACACAAGGGCCTTAATTCCAGTACAGCTTCTAAAGCAAATTCAGCAGATGTGAAACACATCACTCTGCATGTGACTAGAAGTGATGTAGTTAGTGTCTGCAGAAATAGGTGTCTTCTGCTTTCAAAGCAAATGTGCCTGTGTTAATAGTCCCTCAATTTTATAAGTCTAAGTTAATACTGTCCATGTCCATGTTGAGTTTTATTTCTGTATTTCAAAGTGTGTGCTAGTTTTTTTATTATACAGTAGCTTCTCTCAACCTTTCAGTGCCTTAAGCATGGAGAAAACCTTTTCAGCTTTAATGTTTTTTTAAAAAACAAAACAAAACAGAATTGATGCCTTCTTTGGTGGGATTACTTTAAAATATGAATGAGCGGACAGCTATGATTTATATTTTTCCAAGTGATTTTAGGACAGTATTTTTCTCATTTGCTTGTTAATCAAAGATGTCAGTGTCCTGTGTTTCAGTCTGAGAGAAGGCAAGTGAGCAGTATTCAACAGAATAAGCAGAGCTATATAAAACCAGTGAGTACATCTGAGCCCTTATTTAGGTAACAGGCACTACAGAAAAGGGTGCATTCATTGCACATACAGTACCAGTACATAATGGTATATGTTCACCAGCTGAGTGGCTGGAGCACTGTTGCACTGCCCTCTCTTCTGGCATGTCCTCCATCCCACAGCTGTTCCAAAGACTGCTGTCAACAAGCTGTTGCACTTTACAGTCCAGCTATTAACATAAACTGCAGTCAGCAGATGTTTATTGTCATGCTCTGAGCTGTAAACTTGGATGGCTCAGGAGGAGATACACAATTTTTCAGCTTTTCTGCAGAAGAAATTAAGACCTGTGCTAGAGAAGTAGCATGGATGGTGTGGGGTAGAGGGAGTTGTGTCTCCTTAATCACCCCAGCATGCCTCTGTGTTTTAGTTACCTGAACAATTTAGCAGTTTGTGGCATACTTCTGAGAGACTTTTTTCTACATTTTTGATTGGAGTTGTTCTTTCTACACCTAGCCTCTTTCTATAAAACCAGCTTGCCTTTGTTACCCTTACAGCTCTGTATCTGACAGAACAAAACAGTATTCACAAATACTGATTTTTTTTTTTTAAAGATGGAGTTTAGCAGTTTGCTGTAGCACCATGGAAGGGCTATCACTCTTTCTGAGCTGGGAATGAGTGGTGTTAGAGCCTTGGAAGAGCCCTGGAGTCCCATCACTGTTTCTAGAAACAGCAGATTGCCACAAACCTAAATAAGAGACCATGGCAGCCGTGTCTCTCACGGCTGGCTAGCCAGTTACAGCTCTCCTGACTGCTCTGTCTCGTATCTCTGGGTTGCTGAAGAGAAAAACAGAATAATATGTAAAGCCTAAAGATTTCTTGAAAGTGGTTTGTAGAGACAGGGTACTGCAGTGACTGCATTTATATCAGTGTTATTCCAATGAAGCTGTGATGGCACATGCTGTAGATGTACCTGAGCCATGTCAGAGTTTCAGGTAAGTAGATCAAACCAGTGACAGTTACAATTCTGTTTACATAAGCATCTCCCATCAGAAATAGGGTCTTGTTTTCATATAGCTTCTTCGAATTTTTAATTTCCATGGCGTAATTTGCTGGATTGATCTCAGCCTGCATGGATTCAATAAGAAAGATTATCCCTTACATCTAAAATAAATGTGGTAGCATACATTTACTTTAAAGTAAACTGTGTTTTGTCTGAAACTTGGCAGGCACTGTTACTTGATGTACTGATGAGCAAATTAGAAGTTTTTGCTTCTGACTAATGGGATGTCTATACCTTAATGATTTATGGATGAAACTGCAGTTTGATGCATCTGTTTCTCTGTGTATTAGTACAGTTAGCCAACTGTCACCAGATTGGAACCAAGTATTTCCTTGTATCAGTATCTGGCAATTATTACCATGCACAGCACAGGTCCCTATCAAGGCTGTTTGTCAAGTAGTATTTGAATGTAAAAGGTGGTAGTAGTTCTCCAGAAAAATACTCTGGGTACTCCTCAGATCATTTTTTTTCAATTCCATATATGCTGATGAATATTAACTAATGTTACTCCAAGGTCCTATATTCTGTAGAAATGTCAGCACTGCATGACTACTATAATTTATGAATATTTGGAAGGGGATTGTGAGTTTGATTTGCTCCACAGGGAAGGTTCACTCCTGTTGTTAGAGAAGACAGTTGTGTCAGGAAGACACTTACTTTGTAGGTGGGCACTAGTAACAGTCAGGCTTCGATGCATTACAGGTAGGGACTACATGAAAGTTGTATCTGCATACTTTGCTCACGCCCTTTATTCATTTGGTTGCTCCTTCCAGAAGGACTGTGGTGAGGGGCTGTCATCCAGGCTAATGCAAAACATTCCTGGGAAGCAGAGTTGTGGGCAGATGGCATTATAAACACCATTTTTTTTCCAAACAGATATTCTCAGGGAATAAATCAAACCCCTCAGGCAATAGCAACATACAGTTTTATTGTGTCGTACTTTCCCTGTTACATACTTTCAGTTGCTGGCAATCTGCAGCTTGGAAACTTCTTGAGTTAGAGGTCATGTGCACTTCTTTGCATCTAAATGAATCTTTCTTCAGTGATTACTTTCTAATTTGTTTTTTAAGTCACTTATGTGTTTGGCCTCAACATCAGCCTGTGGTGATGAGTTCAGTAATACAATTATGTGCTGTGTGGAGTATAATTTCCTTCTGCTTGTTTAAAGACCTTCTGTCTGCTCATTCCTCCTTGTCCTTGCAAGAAATCTTGAACACTTGGTCCTTGGTTTGGATATTCATCTTGTAGAGTGCCTAGATCTGTCAGATATTTTTTTCAGTAGGGAGACTGCAGGTTCAGTTCAGCTGTATAGACCATGATGTCTCTGTTTGAGATGCCAGAGGGTATTTGAGACAGAGGGCTGCAAATCTTGACACAGGACTTGCAGGAGACCCACACTCTTCTGAAAAGCAACTGGAGACCAGGCAGCGTTTGCCAAGGGCCTAAAATGGCAACTTTCAGCAATTTAATCTCTCTACCTTCAAGTCTGTTTAGTTTATCATTGTGATAAAGCCATTTCTTACTGCTAATCAGCACTGGTACCTTTCCTTTACATTTTCAGCAGATATGAGTGTGAGAAGTTGTTACAGGTTTCAGCTCCAGAATTGTGCTCTGTGGTTGTTTATCACTTCTATGTAGGAGGACAACGGGCTGCGGTGATAGGACCTTACTCTTTACGGGTGAGGAGAAATGCACAAGTGAACCGCTGTATAGTACATACTTCATAACTGGCATCTCTGTGCTGAATTGCTGTTTGAAAAGCAAAGGATATTTTAAAAATGATTGAATGAGCTGCAGCCCTCAACATTTTAGCAATCTGTGCAGGTATCCTGCTGGGACCTATTGGGTTTAATGATTTAGTTAATTACTGCTGATCTGTTTGTTTCTGTTTCTCTCCTTGATAGACTTTGAATGGTCAAATGCAGCACCAGTCAGAAACTTTTCTGTGATGTTGATGGATTTAATCCTTCCTTTTGGTGAACATTCGTAACAATGAAGCTTTGTCACTACAGGGTGACTTTTCTTCGAACACAAACATGCTGGCTTATCATCAGCATAGTTTACCATTGTCATTCAAGCCAGTATTGCTGTTAAGTGTTCTGCAAAACCAGCAACTTTTGCTAAGGACAAAATATTGGACTCATCCAGGAGACACTTGAAAGAGTGTTCTCCAGTGTCCTCCTGGGAATGGCAGCAAGTGGTATTTGGAAAGTGACAGATCTGTGCTCAGCCTCCTTAGTAAAACATTAATTCCTACCAACATACTGCTGTGTTGTCTTCCTTTAATGTCCTCTTTGACTTTCTTTTTCAGGACACAATGTAGGAAGCCTTTTCCACATGGCAGACGACTTGGGAAGAGCAATGGAAACCTTAGTGACAGTGATGACCGACGACAAGGTGTTAGAATAGCAAGATGTGTTTTACAACTTCAGGCATCCCGCATGGTTTTTATAATATTCATACTACAAAGAGGATTAGACTGTAAGAGTTTACAAGAAAACAAATCTATATTTTTGTGAAGGGTAGTGGTACTATACTGTAGATTTCAGTAGTTTCCTAAGTCTGTTACTGTTTTGTTAACAATGGCAAGTTTTACACGTCTATGCAATTGTACAAAAAATTATAAGAAAACAACATGTAAAATCTTGATAGCTAAATAACTTGCCATTTCTTTATATGGAACGCATTTTGGGTTGTTTAAAAAAAATTTATAACAGTTATAATGAAAGATTGTAAACTAAAGTGTGCTTTATAAAAATGTTTATAGAAACCCCCTTTAAAAAAACACACAAAAAAAATTACTGAGGCAGTGCATTTGTTTAATTTCATTTCAGCTCTGTAACTACATCAGAGAGATTCATATCCTGTGTTCTTTTCCTTGCCTAGCAAAAAAGAAAAAGGAAAAACAATATTTCCTGCAGCAACACCAAAATGGCCAACTTATATTTCTCATTGGTTTTGTCTGACTTGGGCTGGCTTAAACAAAGAAGAATCTCCAGAATTTCAAGTGAAAGTAGTTATGTCGCCTCTTGACAGTAAAATTAAGGATTACATGAATTACACAGGTAGTTTGCAATAATCAAATGGAAGAGCACATGACATGACAGAAAATGCAAAAAGAAAAAAAAACCAAAAAAAAAAAAAAAAAAACAACAAAAAAACCCAACAAAAACCTAGGAGGAAAAAAAAAAACAACCCAGAAGGACAGAATTTAATGACCATCTTATGTGCAAGCATTTTCTCTGCTGACTAAATTCCTGAATGCTATTAGTAAAGTAGAAATTGCCTTACCAGATTAAACCTTTGGACCCTAGTGTCTGGCACCCCACTGGCTCCCAGTGCTTCAGCAGGAGCTGGGCATAGGTCTCCTCTCACAGCTGCCATCACCTTTGCTGCAGAGGAGAGAAGAGAGACAGATGTTCCTCCCGACCCCCTGTGGGATCAGTTTCTGACCCGAAGCACAAGTAGGTTATTCACAGAGCATCATTGCTTGTCCAGCTCCTGGTGCTGTTAATGAGCATGAAGCTCCTCAGTCCTCTGGAAAATAAAACCAGAGCTTTCCACAACGTGTGTCTCAACCTGCTACAGCAGCGAGTCCCAGGGAGCTGTAATTCTGCCAGCATCCTTTGGGAAAGGCTGTAGAAGAGTTACTGCTGTTCTTGCTCTTGCATGGTGGTCAGGTGAAGGTAGCCACACTGCTCCATGAGATATTTATCACCAACACAAAGGCCCTGGTCCTTTCTCCTTCCCCATTTCTCTCTACAAGTAATCCCCCACAACTAACAGCAACGTGAGGAAAAGAGGAACTGATAGCAAACAGATTAGCCAGCTTAACTGCAGCTCATGAGAGGTAGGTTCGGGTATGAGGTGCTGTCAGCAAAAGCTTTACCACTTCATTCTCTTAACCAGCTTTTAATTTTACCTTAGAATATGTAGAAACACATCATCTGACTCTGTATTGCAAGAGTAAAAAAATCTGTTACCTCTTCTTGTATGAAGTATAATTAAACTTGGGAAAGATTTTATTTAGAATGCTAGTTAACATTGAACATGGCTAGTCATGCTATTTCTACCTCACTTTGGTTTTGTGGTGTTCCTGACAATTACGTACAGATAATGTTATACCATCACCATATGTCCATTGTGTGACCAGGTCTCACTGTTTAAATAATACCGACAATGATAACCATTTACAAAGTATAAGTACAATCCCCCCAAAACCTCTGCTTTCCTAATAAAGAGCTTTTTTAACACTTTATTACAATAGGAACCCTCAGTATTTCTCATGGTCCTTTTTTTATCAGAAGGTTTAAATTGAAATGTGAAAAAGAGATGGGTTTCTTCTTTTTTTCCCACCGTTATACGTTAAACGTTCTCTTCAGAATAAAATGGAGGAAAAATGCACGGTTGTTTTCATCAGGGTTTTGTTTTGTTTGGTTTACTTTCTAGATCTTAGTTTTGGAGTGAGTCTGTCAAAAAATATTTAAGAAGTTGAAAGCTTTATCACTGCTTTTTTAAGCATAATGGGAATTATTTCATATTCCTTATAATGACAAAGTATTTAACTGTAAAACATAATCAGTGTAGTTGAATACATAAATACCATATGGCATGTTATTTCATTGTTACTCAGTACTGGTTTATTACTTGGATATCATAATATATTGTGTTTTAACACCAACACTGTAACATTTACTAATTATTTTTATAAACTTCTGTTTTACTGCATTTTTTCACAACATACCAAATTTCACCAAATATATGCCTTACTATTGTATTATATACTGCTTTACTGTGTATATCAATAAAGCACGCAATTATGGTATACAAGGTGCAGGTTTTTTTACTGGGGTTCAGCAGTCAACCAAGCATCTCCTCTCTGGCAGTCCTTGCCTGAGGTGTGCACCCTGCTCTCCATACTGCCAATGTGTCAGTGCCTTGGCCACCTTCCTAGCAGGCAGAGTGCCAACGCTTGCACTTGGGTTTGGCTGGAAAACCAGCTCTACCTGATGTGGGGTTTTCTTCCCTGGTTAAGTTGTGAACATCCCATTTTTATGCTCTCCAACCTTTTTGGATCTTACCAGCCACACGCTTTCTGCCTTTTCGCAGAAGGCAGCCGCAGATCAGATTCATCTTTGCTGATCAGTCCAGCATTTGATGGTTTCCTTGCCACTAGGCGTAATGCTAAAAAATACCAGTTCTCTGGGCCTTTGGGAAGTGTGTGTTTCCATCAGAGATGTTGATTGCGCACGTCTTGTCTTATATCTAAGAAATATGCGTAGGTTTTGATACCCAGACTCCACTCAGTTGTGTCATGATGCTATCTTTGAGATGGTTTTTGGTGGTAGAAATAATACAATGAAAAATAATAAGGCAAAATCAGCACATGTTTGTCTATGATTCTGGTAATACAGTGAGGGAGGAGGTGGGAATTTCCACATTTCATTCACTTGAGGAAATAACTACACATCCCACATCTATTCTCCCAGACTTGTTACTCTGGATTCACTCCCACATAAATGAATCACTGTGTGCCTTGATATATTGAATTCTCCCTTTTAAGATTACACAATCCACAAAGCACAGCAGCCAGCAGTGACAAGACTCTTATTTAATTCAATTAAACAAGAGGGGAGGATAGCTTTCTCCCTGTTGCTAATGCTGGAGGGGTTGCACAAGAAAGAGAACTGTTGGGTCTGAAGCATGGCCATGAGTCAGAAGGATGCGGCTTGTGGACGGTCTTATTAAATACTTATATGAACTGGAATGCCACAAAAGGCAGAGGAGTGGTTGCATGCTGCCTCCTCCCTTCAATGCACTGGAAGGGGCAGGGAACGCAAAACCACACACACTCAACCCACCTCACCTCCATGAAGCCACAGGCATATCCAAATCCTTGTCCTGCAGATAGCACATTACAGGCTGTCTGTCGCCTCTCACAAGCTTCGTGCCAATCAGTGCTAGGTGGGTTGGCACAATGTGGGGAGGCCGACACATACGGGAGCCTTCCAATACCTAAAAGGGGCCTACAAGAAATCTGGAGAGGGACATTTTACAAGGACATGTAATGACAGGACAAGCGGGGATGGCTTTCAGGTGAAAGAGGGCAGATTTAGATTAGGTGTTAGGAAAAAAAAAATTCTTTACTGTGAGGGTGGTGAAGCCAGTGTTCAAGACCAGGCTGGATAGATCTTTGAGCAACATGGTCTAGGGGAAGGTATCCCTGCCTATGGCAGGTAGTTTGGAACTAGATGATCTTTAAGGTCCTTTCCAACCCAAATCATTCTGTGATTCTCTGAATGCATGTGAACAGCTGCTACCCTGAGTACTGCAGATCTTACAGGCAGTGAGCGCACATTGTCAGCTCATGTTCAGTTTCTCATCGACCAACACCCCCAAGTTCTTCTCCACAGGGCTGCTCAGAATCCCTTCTCCACCCAACCTGTAGCTGTGCCTGGGATTGCTCCGACCCAGGTGTAGGACCTTGCACTTGGCTTGATTGAACTTCATGAGGTTGGCATTGGCCACCTCTCAAGCGTGTCAGGGTCTGTCTGGATGGCATTCCTTCCCTCCAGCATTATCAACTGAACCATGTAATGCAGTGTCACTGGCAAACTTGCTGAGGGTGCACTCAATCCCACTGTCCGTGTCGTCCACAAAGATGCTGAACAAGATCAGTCCCACCACCAACCCCTGAGGGACACCACTCATTACCAGTCTCCAATTGAACATTGAGCCATTGACTACACCTCTTTGCATGCCGCCTTCCAGCCAACTCTTTATCCACCAAGTGGTCCATCCATCAAATTGATGTCTCTCCAGTTTAGAGACAAGGACAGTGCAGGACATTGTCGAACACTGCCAACATGCAGGATAGCGTTGAACACTTTGCACAAGTCCAGGTAGATAACATCAACTGCTTTGCCCCTGTCCATTAGTTCTGTAGCCCCATCACAGAAGGCCACCAAATTAGTCAGGTATGATTTGCCCTTTGTGAAGCCATGTTGGCTGCCACCAACCACCTCATTGTTTTTCATGTGCCTTAGCATTCCTCGATCTGCCAACTCCCTCAGGACCCACAGATGAGTTTCATCATATCCCATGGACTTGTGCATGTTCAGGTTCTTAAGATGGTCTCGAATCAGATCCTATCCTACAGTGGGCCTAAGGTCTTCGTTCTCACAGTCCGTGCATCTGCCTTCTAAGACTTCGGTGGTGTGGTCAGAGCATTTGCCAGTGAAGACTGAAAAAACGAAGTCATTGAGAACCTCAGCCTCCTCCAAATCCAGGTAAGCCAGTTCTCCTGATAGCTTCCAGAGAGGATCCACGTTGTCCCTAGTCTGCCTTTTATTTGCTAGGTACCTATAGAAGCCATTCCTGTTACCTTTCATATCACTCACCAGATTTAATTCTAACTGGACCTCAGTTTTTCTGATCTGGTCCCTAGCTTCCCGGACAACATCCCTGTATTCTTCCCAGGCAGCCTATCCTTGCTTCCACCTTTTATAAGCTTCTTTTGTCCCTCTGAGATTTCTCAGCAGCTCCATCCATCCAAGAATGTCTCCTGGCCCTCCTCCTGCATTTCCTTCTAGTCAGGATGCAACATTCCTCAACTTGTAGCAGGTGCTCTGTGAATAGCAGTCTTGGGCTCCAATGGAACCTTACTGAGCACACTCCTGAAGAGGCCTAAGTCTGCTCTCTTGAAGTCCAGGGCAGAGAGCTTGCTGCATGCTCTTCTCACTGCCCTCAGGACCTCAATCTCAATCCTACAGCCAAGGCTGCCCTGGAGCGTCACATTCCCAACCAGCCCCTCCCTGATGGTAAGCACGAGGTCCATCATGGCACCTCTCCTTGTTGGCTCCTCTGTTACTTGCAAAGGAAGTTCTCTTCCCAACACTCAAGGTACCTCCTGAATTGCTTGTGCCAGGCCATACCATCCCTCCAACAGATACCAGGATGGTTGAAGTCCCCCATGAAGATAAGAGCCTACAAGCATGAGGCTGCTCCTGTCCAGAGTGCTTCATTCACAGAGTTACCCTGATCAGGCAGCCTGTAACAGACCTCTGCAGTAATGTCCGCCATCACTGTTCTCCCTTTGACCCTGACCCACAAGCTCTCCATCGGCTCATCACCTGTCCTCAGAGTTCCATCCTCTTCAGCCTATCGCTGACACAAATAGCTACTCTCCCTCCCCATCTGCCTGGCCTGTCTTTCCTAGAGGCCAACTTCCTTCCAGCTCCCCTGGCACCTTTCAGCGCATTGACATCGTCCCGCAGCTCAGCCCCTGCTGCAGGAGGGCCTCCCCCATGGCGCACCGAGCGCGGCCCTGCCCACGGTGCACCCTCCCCTCACGAGTCCGGTGCGGGCCCTTTGCGCACCCCGAGCTCCGCGCCGCAGTCTCCCCTCCCATCGGCTCTGCCCGGTGCCGCCGGAGCCGGAGCAAAGCTCCTGGGGC
>JAOEHX010054035.1:0-11588 GCA_025448015.1 Bolborhynchus lineola | reverse complement strand
GTGGGGGGAGAGGAGGGGTGGAATATTCCAGAATAGCTCTGAAAAATTTATGAAGCAATTACTTGTTTTGTTTTGGCATTGATTTTGGGTTTTTTTTGTTGTTGTTTTTTTTTTGTTTCCAGAAGCCAGTGTATCATATTCTGAAAACCACAATGAATAAATAATGAAGTTGGTTTGACAGATGAGAAATTACTAATATGGAGCTATTTTAGTCAAATGAGCTTCACTGGTTTCTGTATTAACAAAAAAAATACTTCAGGCAGTACAACTGCTGTTAAATAAACTAAGCCTATAGACCTCAACAAAGACGATGTCACAAACCAAGTTATTATTTTAACTCCCTAATGACTGTATATATTATCTGGTTTTGATCAATCATCAAATTGCAAGAAGTCATAAGAAAGTCAGTGTAAAGACAAAGGGAATTTTGCTATTTCTCTTCTATGGATAGCATTATCTGAAAAATGTAAGACAAGAAAGTGACGAGTAGACTGAAAAAGAACCCTTTTAAATGGAACAGATATGCAATTATTATTATTTTTTGTTTGTTTTTCATTGGCTGCCCTTTTTTAAACAAGGGCTAGCTGTCAGCTGAGAGTCATCAGAAAGACACGGACAAATTCACAAAGACTTCTCTAACAGAAAGCGTAGTTACTTTTAAAGTGCAAAACTAACTGAAGTGGCATTTCACATTACTTGAAATGTTAAAGAATGGCACTCTCTCAAAATCTATTCAAATATTTACTTATTTCAAAATGCTAACAGAAGCACTATCTTTATCTTAGTGCTGTTAAAAGGAAAGTTACTTCTTGTTTAGTAAATTCCTTGTCTGTGTTCTATCTCTAGCCAGCTTAAGCCACTCTCAGTTCCAGCACACTCCCACACACACCCTCCCACAAAGATTAAAACCAGCAAGGAAATTCCACCACCTGTACCCATAAGTGTTCTTTGAAAGTACATGTGAACAGCACATTTTACAAACACTTCAACTCTTTAAAAACAGCTCCTGCTTCTGCGTGTTTTATTGACAACACGGGAAGTTTCTGACGCTACTGCCAACTTACCACATCTACTGAGCGTGGACACCTTATCTCAGCACTCCTCAATCACACAATCACACTGTTTGACAGAAGTGTGGAACAACTTCCACTTGACAGCTCTGCAGCTTGAGCAAAGGTATTTGTTATCAAAAAGCAAAAGTAGCCTGACCTTTTGGCATATGCCTATATTACCAGCAGTGACGGTAAGGTGGCAACATTGTAGTAAGCCTTCATAAGGTATGCTAACCGACAGAATGTAATAAAGAAACTGAAGCACCTCTGAACCTTCATCACAGAAAGACAAAACAAAAAAATCCTTTTACAGTATTTAGCCCGATATTCATGAAGGTAACACTCTTGAACACAACATCTGTCCTCAAATTCATACCCTAACAGCAGAGATAACGTGGGCACTCTGAAAAACATCAGCTTTAGTCTCCACACTTACTCCTCCTAATCATTCACCTTCTCTATTGCCTTGTCTATCTTTGCAAGCCACAGTGTAACAATTTAGGGACCACCGGACTGAAAGAGGTCTATTTTTCAACTACATTGATTTCCGAATTCACTTCACTACATGGCTTCATAGTCAGCTGCAACAATACATGAATAACATATGTAATTCTGTAATCCTCAGAAAGGGTGTCCAAATTCTGAGAATACCAGAGCAGACTCCCCATACAAGCAAAGATACAATGCTAGTGCTGAACTGATCAAGTAATTCCACTGTTTTAGAAGGCATTAATTGAAGTCCTGCCAACACTGATACAGCACATCAGCGGATATCAAATGTCTTGAAAATAGCGTTTTAGTTCCCTCTCTCTCCTATGCCATTGTTACCTTGATTAGCTGTAACAAACTGAGGTCCATCTCAGCTGCTAAAAAGACCACCAAGGTACTCATTTGATTTCCAAAAATCAACTGTTCTGTAAGCCTTCACAGTTGAGTGTTTGATGTAGATACTACATTCAGCTCCAAAGAAAACCTGAAGTACTTCCACCCAGGCATGTCTCACAGTTGGAGACACTTATTAGGCTACAGGAAGAAGACACAGGCTGAGAAAAATGGAGCTGTTCAGCTGAGAGAACAGAAACTGTGTGGAGAACTCAAAGCAGTTTCAAGCATCTGAAGGAGGCCTCCAATGATGTTGGTGAGGGGCTTTTCATCAGAGACTGTAGTGATAGGACAAGGGGTAATGGGTTAAACCTTGAACAGAGGGAAGTTCAGGTTAGATACAAGGAAGAAGTTCTTTACTGTGAGGGGGGTGAGGCACTGGAATATGTTGCCCACTCACAATGTGAGTGCTCCAGCCCTGGCAGCATCCAAGGCCAGGATGGACAGAGCCTTGGGCTATATGGTCTAGAGCAAGGTGTTTCTGCCCATGGCATAGGATTGGAACCAGATGATCTTATGGTCCTTTCCAACCCAAACCATTCTGTGATTCTGTGAGAAAAGGGCCATTATGAAATGTCCAAGTCATCTGATACCACACAGGGCACTCCAATGACCAAAAGATGCAAGAGTGGCCTTCTGTAATATGCAGTATATAATACTTAGTATTAGTAAGTACGCTCCTACAGCATGCTCAATGCAGGAATAAGATAGCTGAGAGGAACCAAGAGATGAATGCTCCAACCTCTCTTACATGCTACTATATACAAAATACTCAGAGATACACGACAGATACTGCTAGCACCAGAAAGTCTCTGGTTCAAATGACCAAACATACCTTAAGAGTGAACTTCTACTTGTCTTTTTCTAAGCAAACCAGTCTGGTTGACAAAAAGTACTATTCCTAGTCATGCATCCCTAAAGACACTACCCATAAAGTCTCAGATAATGACTCAAATTCTGTATTATATGATACAACGACAAATAATAGAAAAGTTGTACGTAAACCTAAATTAACTCAGATAAGTGGTTTGTTTTGGTCCCCTTTCCACCCCACACTCCCGCACTGCAAAGTAGTTCATTAACTAGTTCCCTCTATTACTCTGCTGACTGCAAGGCATAGAAGTAGGATAGAGTTAGACAGCAGCAACAAGGAATACTGGTACAGAAGCTGAGAAATATGATAGATTTATCTGTGGGTTATTACAAGACAAATATGGACATAGTTATTTTTTAAAGAAGTATTTTGCAAAGAATAATAAAATAATAGCTAATTATGGATCAATATCCAGTTAAATAGCACAGCCTTCAGAAAGCTAGGAACAGATGACATGCAAAGAGCAGGAAAGTAAACCTGACTCCCTAATTTTAGGTAGGCTATGCAGTACTGGCAAGAAGGCAAACTTCCTCTCTAATCAGTCTCTCATTTTTTTTCCCCACAGGCCAAACTCAGCATAAAGGCAACTCTTACTGTCCTAGTCCCTACCTGGACTTCACCCCAGAATGCAGAAAAAAAATTCCCCAGCATCTTCAATTATAGGTACTTAATTACATAAATGCAATAACCATCAGATTTCAAATGTTAACAGTTATACTGAATGAGTAAATATTTGGTTCATCATCAAATATTTGGTGTATCATACTAATATAGAGCATCAAACAACATTTCCAGTTGCCATGAAACAGTATCATGTGTTATCCATACACCAGATTAAGATAATTCATTTTATAATTATGAACAGACTGAAAACAGATCTCCAAGAAAATTCTTCATCAATATTTTAAAACATAGGGTGATCTACTTCTTGCTTACAGGTCTAGGACAGCTCATGCCATCTCAAAAAGAAACAGACACCTAAGTTTTGGTATCTTAATTCCACTCAAAATGTTCTTTTAAGTCAAGCAATAGGAAAACTTACTACTGATCTAGTCACAAACAGAAATTCTTGTGCCAACAGCAAACAGGCTGTAAATACAGAATAACAAAATGTAACAGCTACAGGTAATTGAAAAGTCCATCTAATTTATCCACTACAGAAGAACCTTGCCTAGAACATCAACAAAAGCTAATTTATTCTTAAAAGCTTTTAAAATTGAATGCTCTACAGAGAATACTTCAATTTTTATTATTTTATTTATTAAATAAAATGGAATTATTTATTTCCATTCTGAAAAGCATTCTGCTTTTTCAGAACAGACTGAAATGGTCTTTTTCAGTCTGTTCTTGCCAATATTAGAATTTGTATTTTTTGCCCTGTGTAGAATCTCAACTGCAACAAAAATCAGGCATTTTAATTCTCCACTTCTTCACTTCAAGCAACCAATCATCCTTCATTACGGTGACTTTCTTTTGGCACACTCAGACTTGCAGTGTCTCACACTCCAATCACTTCTCCAGTCTAAACAAATGCCTTCAACATTATTCAGAATTGGAACTATCCATGTCTCCAATTCTTGTTCCTTTCATATCAATACTGTCCATGTGCATTTTAACTGCTTAATAGGTAAGTACCCAGGAACTGATGACAGTAATCCAGATAAGGACTCACACTGAGAAAACAGTTACTTTTCCCTTGTTTAGTAACACTACAATTCACTCAGTCTATGAACCTTACAGGTCCTTCCGGAGTTCTGCCATGCAGGGAAACCGGTACTTACACAATTCAGTTTTTCCTGTATTGGTTGATACTTAAAATGTAAAGACCTTGGATAACATGACCACAGCCAAAACATCTAAAAAGTATTACCTAATAAACCCCTTACTTAGCCTAACATAACGTACCAGTTAATGTATCTGGAACTACCTGAAGGCAAAACATCATTTTTGCAAAGCGTAGGCCACATCTTGTACAACCAAGAGCATTTGTTGGACTGCAACCTGTTTTATAAAACTCTTCCTATAAAGCACTATAAGATTTCTAGGGGGTTGGGTTTTTTTGGGCAGGGTGGGGTGGTGGTGGTGGTCTTCTTTAACAAGAGAAGGTACCCTAAGAAAACTAATTAACGGAACAAAGCAAGCAGTAATCTCCTGAAACAAAGCTGGCTGCTATATTGTACAGAGTAACCATACACTTTAGTGATGAGAGGGGTTGTTTTGCTTTTTTAAGTCCCTAACAAGTTTGTTGTGCCTGTTCTCACTTACATGTGGTTGGGGGTTTTCTCATACATACATATTTCAAGGAAACATTCTCATGACAATTTTAGTATGATTTTGTTGATAAACGGCTAAGCTTTTCTTCCTTCTCAAAATATAAGTAACATTATTCAGTGAGGTAGATGAACACCAATAACTGAAGACCATTAAAAAAGCTTTTAGATAAAAACAATGACACACTGAATGTTTTCAAATTGAAAAAGAAATCAAAGCATTAATGCGTTGATACACACTACAGGCAACAGTACTAAACTCAATGTATCCAAAAATGGTATTTTAATCCTAAGCATCTGATACGCAAGTATATTCTCACTTGTATGTTGCCTTCTCCATACAGCCTTGGAGGAAGCATTTCACAGTATTTTCTTAAACTATCAGACTGCGCAAATGCAAAATATATTGTTCAAAAGCATAAGATTCCTATATCCTACTCCAAATCACAATTTTGGCCTTTCCTGCACAAATTCTACCTTACAAATAAGATTACTGTTATCTTGTTGTATCAAAGCATTGGATTGTTTTGAGACAGATTATTTTAAAATGAACCATCACAAGAAAACAGATTACTCACTCATCCAGAACATGAGGATCCTCAGGACTTTTATTTTCATACTCTAAAAGCTCAAGGAAACTCTGCATGTACCTGAAAATAAGCAAAAAATGATAAATAGTTAAAATACTTAATTTTCTTTTTTTTTTTTTAAATCTTAAGACTATAACCTCACCTGAAACAACAGCAGCACACAGTCCTCTGTAAAGGCTAAAATGAAGTGGGATACTACAACCAAGGGAAAGAAGCAACTCCAATATATTATATTGAGTTGTAAGTACTATTTATGACTCTATAGGCCGCAATTTAGGGAAATTGCTATATAAATCAAGCCGAAGTTAACAGGAGCAAACCCCCTCTTCAGGTAGGCCTGTAATTTCATATATCTTAGTTTGTCTCTGCATCTTTATTTCCTGATCATCCACTTATTACAGATGACAGTTTCCTCCTACATTCCTCAGACAGCGATCCAACCTTACTTCCAAAATACAGCTCCAGGGAACACTCCCCAAAAGCCACACTAACAAGACTGCACCAAGCCGTACTCCAGAATAGTACTCCCTATCACATACTCTCACATCATCTCCCATTGTACCTCAGGCCATGTGGGACAACGCTTGGTTTCAAAAAAACACCACTCTCACACAACACAGCTCTCCCCACTTCAGACATTTGTCACACATGAGAAATTATTATGCTTAGAGCCACAGATATACCACACACGACCCAAAAAACGATTTAAGTCAAAGTACTACTCAACATGGCCAGCCTGTTCCACAGGAAACTAGCCCAACTCCACTTAAAATTTACCACCTCACACCACTCGGCCTGAGGACCAGGGATCACCCCCTGAAACAGGTGCATTAGCAGTACAGATGTAGCTTTAAAAATTACAGAAATGGGACCCATTTATTGAAATAAATCATACAAGGTATCAGTCACACATAGAAGGTTGGGTGGTTTCAACATTACCAGAAGGAGCTGTCATTCCTCTCCCTTTTGCCCTCCCTTTACTCCTGGTTAAGCTCTATGAAAACATCAGTGCTAATCAGATGTGTGTCTCAACAGCTGCAGCTCCCTGCAGTGGTACAACAGTGAGAAGAACTGATTAAAAACCTCAAACCTTTCTTTTACATGAAAACAGCTCACAGAAAGGTCTAACCAGCTAAAGCTAGCACAGGAAGGAAAAGGCAACCATAAAGCATACATAAAGAAAAAGCAAAACAAGTGACCCTTTTCAGTAGGCAGCAAACCATGAGATCAGCTCAACAGAATGGCCTATAGAGAAGCACAGTGCCTACGAGACTGACCCCAGCCACTGAAGATTGGACAACTTCACATTACAACAAAATCCTTGTAGGTGGCAGTTCTATGTTAAGATTAGCTTAAGGAAGCTGTGAAACTTCACCCTCCATCTTCAAGCTACAGCAAAGCTTAACACAGCACTGCTGTCTACATGACTCCCTCCAGCACCACAGGCAGCTACTCCAACCCCCATTCCAGCTACATGATGTGGAGGATAGAGGGGCAGGAGAAGAATCATCAGGACCACCAGCAGGAGGAGGGACTGAGTTTCTAAGAGTGAATCAGAACTAATCTCCCTTGAGAATCTGCTCTTGCACTTACTCCCCTTTTATTAATTCTCCCTGGAAAAGGCTGCTTTAGTCTCTGAATTTAGCTGCCTCACCCGCAAGACTTAACATGTAACAAATTATGGTCACCTGCTCCTTGATTTCAGAGACGTACATATTCTTCAACATTACCTATCTCATATGAATCAAGGTCAATCAAGTTAATCATGGGTACAGGATGGGAAAAAAGGTACCATTATTGCAGTTAGCAAAACACAATAATAAACAATCGGCAAAGAAACTCTAAAATGAAAGATGGGAAAATAATGGGCAAGGCACTGAGTAATACAGGGTGTCATCAGCTTGGCTCCATACAAGCAATGAGTTTTTTACTTCTCGCCAAACCAGGCAATGTCATGTAGCAACAACGCTTAAGACCCATTCCTGTGCCAAATTTTGCTCTGCCTCTAACAAATACATGACATTCCACAACAAGTCTTCGTTACCTACTTCACCTTTTCCTTGATGGATGATGAGAACATATCTAAATAATTCAATCTGTAATTATCTCCAAGAGGAAACTGACTTTTTGGACTTCTTCTGTGGAAAGGGAAAATTTGGGTATCATTCAAGTGACATCCTTGCAAATACATTTAGTAATACTTAAAAAAAAGCGATGTAACTTAAGACCACCAGCATTGTCAGATGGGACTAGTTCCCTCATACTGTGGGTTGTAATATAATAAGAAATGTAACAAAAAGCTCCTTTCTTATTCTATAATAAATATTTGCTGTCTTATGTTTTTTGCATGGCAAAAGGAAATTGGGCAAAAGATTTTATTCTACAGAGAAAATCAATCTACCCAAAAAATACCTGCATGATTGCCATGAAGAAGTCTTACACTATTCTTCCAATATAGGTTGACCTCATCATTCAATGTCTACATTTTCATTTCCAATCTAAACCTGTGGTATGGTTTTGAAATGACCCCCCAGTAATCTTCACTTAATTCAGACCCCTTATATCTGCAAAGTGGTTTTGGTGCTTCTCATAAGAAACTAAACAGGAAGCTGCTGAAGCTGCCCATCAAATGCGTGAAACTCAAGGCAGCCATCATGACCTGAACCAATGAGTGAGCCAAAATGCTACAATTTCTCCAGCACAGGAACTGTGCTATGGTCTGCCACAGGTACCTTCCACACTATAAAGTGTTTCTCACTTTTACATAAAAGACCAAGGGTGCAAGTTTGCCAACAACCACCCTTCTACAGCTTATGCTCCTTTCTCCCATCCTTTCAAACCTTCCTCTTGGTCTGAAGTCCTTTCCCTTCCGACTTTAATTTCTGTTGCCATCCACATTGTTTACTGGAGGCCTTTATTTTCAGCTTTCTCCCATATAAATAAATCTGTGTCATGAGAGAAGGGACAGCTTCCCCTGTGGCAAAGTCAGAGGAGGTTATTAGAAAGCTGCCTGCCCCATGCGTCATCATATAATATTATGGAAGTTCTGTTTCTGACAATCCAGTACAATCACCACACTTGAGAAGCAACCCAACAGGTGCTTTTTACTACACACTTCCTACCAGAAATCTCGAACATCAGCAATCCTGTGCTGATGCCAACGATAAAACATCAATGAGTATTTTTGATACTGAAGGTAACTGATACATGACTTTTGTGCTGCATAGATTTGCAGGGTTGCCCACCATTACTACTATGCTTTACTGAGATTCGTACTCTCTGTTATGGACCTAAGACTGCAGCTCCTGGAACATCAAACATTACTACTCCCATGTTGAAGGATCAGCACTTTTACTAGAGTATCAGTCATGCGCAAGCCAAGTGTTTCTCTCAATGCAGGAAATACTTGTGCAGAAAACAGTCTCAGAAAAAGACCAAAGCACATCTCAACCAGAAAAAAGGGTGCCAAGCATGGCCACCAGACTTCAGCACAAACAGCAAGTGGAACAGCTTCTGCAGTCATTATGCTGCAGGCTCAACATAGTACCAATGAGGTACTGAGAGCTGCTGAAACAAAGGAAAATTACACAAACTAAATGCTCTCAGGAAATTTCTAAATGTGCTAAAGCAACTACTCTCTAATCTCGGTGGTGATGGAGACACTATGGAAACAGGCAATGCATTTCCTTTTGAGTTACCAACAATATTTAGATGTCTATACCCTGCATATTACCCCAAGTCTCTGCACAAAAAAACTCAAGAGCTGCAAATGCTGCACATCTTTTATCTAGTTGTGATTTCCAGTCCCTACACAAAATTAATTCTCCACCCCTATTTCCACCCATCCTTCCCAAACAGCTTAAAATTAAACAAACTTAGAACTCAGGTTAGCTGTAATAAATAATTTTCAACACTGCCTTATCCATCAACCACATCACAATCTGTGTAACTGTGAGCAGTCAGCAACACAGTAACTAGGGTGTGAAAAAACAATCATTCCCCTTTCATACAATCTATTTCCTTAAATCATCTTTTGATTTGAACTGTGTGTGCAGATACAGATAAATGAAGGTGGTAACTACAGAGTTAAATCAAGCACTGAAAAGACCTTGTGATGTTTTAAACGATCTACCAGACAGCTAGAATAAAGCAGAAAAATAGCAGAACAATGGATTACTTGCTATATTACCAGTAAATGAGCACAACTATACAGGACATACCTTAGGAAAAAAAAACCAAAATCACCCCATAATTGAAACAAAACAAAATATTTTGCTATCTTCGGTGAGGGTGAGTCATCAAAAGCAGGAAACAAAACCTATGCCCTTCAAATCTGCTGTCCTTCTAGTGTTTAATTTTTTATTATAATAGACTACAGTTCATTGGGCAAGCTCTTTGGTTTCAAGCAGCCTTCAGCCTTGTTCCTTTGTTAAGTACTGCTAGGTAGATTGAATTCTTGTTAGTCTGCCAAATACAGTAATTCTTGAATGGCACTTTTCACACAAAATCACTGCAAATGCTCAGAATGTTAACTCCAAGTTTGGATGTTCGTTGTGGTTTTTGGTTTGTTTTTTTTTTAGAACTCATGCAAGATACTTTTGCTTTTTGTGTATGTGTATTTCAGAAAGATCTCCCTTTAGAACCTAACAGCAAAGCACTAAAAAGATAAAATGTATCTCCATAGTAACACAATTTTGTTAGCATAGTCTGAATGTAAAAAATTATTAATCCCCAAGCTGTATTGATTTCTCTAATGGTTCTTTCCAAGGAGGCAAATGGAAATTCAAAGCCTTTTCCAGATAAAAGTACTAAAGAAGAGACATTTAGTCTATATCAATTAACATACCAGGTTTTGATACGAGTAAGTAGCATATTGTGCAAACACCACACACACTTTAGATATTTTATAAACTCTGATCTTATCCGTTATAAGGTTTAATTGTAACTATTTTCCCTCATCACATCACATTAGTGATGATACCCTTTATTATACAGATTTGTCACACGTTCAGTATCCTACCTGCACTGCACTACAGCTAGAGCACCCTCTGAAAGCTGGCCTAAAAAAGGCCCATTTCTTCGGAACTAGGATGCTGTCCATTAATCATGAAAAACTGAAAGTAAGTTGCTGATCCCTAGCATACTGGTTGCTGATCTGTCTGTTATTTTCAGTCAATGCAACTAACAGTCAGAATATGTTAACTGTACTATTATTTTTATTCACTTTATTCCTTCCCTTGCTATTCCATACAAAACACACATATAAAATAAATTATAAACTCAAACTGGGACAGAGCTCATGTTTTACCTTTGCACAGACTGAAATGCAAAACTGGTTTTGTTGTTCATAGTTAACTCTCTGGGTAACGCCAGGTTTATTCAGAAAAGCACAGCAAAGCAGCACAAAGGACAGCTGTCTTGCCCATGCACACTGCAGCACACACATCAGGCTAAAGGAACACAGAAAGGAAGGAGAGGAAAATAAACCTCACCTTTCCTGAGAGCAATCAAGCAATCGGTTGTAAAATCTGTTAGGCAGTCAAGAAGCATGTTACAGGAAGCAAAGTCCCTTTAGACCCTGAAGATGGATTAGAGAACAGGGCTTGCCTGCAGCAGGGAGTATATTCTCAGAAGTGGCAAGTTGAGGTTGCTTCTCAAGGGATCTATAAGGGACTAGGAAATGCATGTAACCCAGAATGTCACTGCCTGACTGGGCAGAGAACCGATGGGAAAGGAAGGATCCATGCTGCAAAGTAGGCAGGGTCAATTTGTTTTCTTACTCCATCAAACCTAAGTTCTATTTACAGAGCCACCATACTCTAAGTAAAAATCACTTTAAAGATAGGAGCTTTTTGTATTTTTTGGCATGCTGACATGAAGGCATAGACTGGTAACTCAAATTTTAAAGCTTCAGCTAATT
>JAOEHX010054032.1:0-13214 GCA_025448015.1 Bolborhynchus lineola | reverse complement strand
AATGGGCATTTTTGTTATTAGCTTACTTCAGAATTAAGACTTTAATATCACTGGGATTGGACCTGGTATCTAAGAGAGCACATATATCACACTCAAAATAAAGGTTTGCTGTCTCAGTATTTCTTTCTTTCTTTTCTTATCATGTCAGATTAATTTTGTAAGGACATGGAAAGAAAAAATTTCAAACATATATCATGTTGACATAAGTCTTTTTTAGAGATTTGGACAGCAAAAGCTATTATTTAAGTGACTGTAGACTTACCTGAATGCAGTATGAAATATGCCGTCTAAAAATTCAAACTCTCTTGCCAGATATTTTTTTTTTTCCTATGGCTGGAATAGAGCAAATTATAATCTCAGCTACTGATTTTAATTTTATGTATAATTTTCAGATGAGTAAGAGGGTAATGATAGAGTTCAAAAGGGTAATACTTATATCACAGTTAAGACAGGAAATTGAAAACAGTTACTCTTTGGGTGCTAATTCTTTACTTATTAGAAAACACTAACTAAAAAGGGTCAGTTAGAGGCCGCCACTCATAAATAGATTCTGACATGTTCATGCCTTCCTGGTCCTAGTTTGAAAATATTAAAAAGGAAAGGGCAACAACATGTAGCTACTGGTATCTACTGGTTCCACAAAGAAGTGCTTAGCATGAGATCTGAGAGTTATTTAACTTAAACCAGCTTTAAAATGACATTCTGTCCTCTGGATTTTGCAACTACTCTTATGTCTATCAGGCATAAAGAAGTTGTTCTAAGAAGCCTTTCAAAGAGATCATTGCAATAGCTGAGAACTATTATGGCAATGAAAAGGGTTTTGTTTTTCTAATTAATGTGTTGCCTGCACAAGAGGAGATTTGTGGAATGCTTAGTCCAAAGCTCAAAAATCTTTTAGATGGTGGGGGCTTTTAAGTATTACTTGTTCACCCAGAATGTGCTGTGATCCATATGACACAAGTGGGTGTGACCCTGAACAAATCAGTCATACCCTCAGTAGCATAAATATCTAAAATGCAGTAGTCCAGAGAATCTCGTGGTTCAGTGGAGAAACATTTTATTAGCATTCTCTTTGTGATATGTCTTATAGAGATAGAATGTATTGAACTGCCTGATAATGTAGAATACAGATTCAGTTATATAGCATGCATTTAGCTGATATTCCTGGTAGTACAAGGATGTAGAACTCTTAATGATAAGAAAGTTGTAAGAATTAGACTAATGTTTAAATGTATTCACAATGGAAACAACAACAAAAAATACTGTTATGGCGTTGTAAACTAAATACACAGCTTCTCCTTCCTGCATAATTCTCTGCTTGAATTATCTATATACTTTATTTGCAGATTCAATCTGATGCTTCATTGTACTACATCTACCTTATTCTTAGATGATTACAAGTGTCATTTAGGTCCAGCTAGACTGGCTGCTGTTGATAACCCTATTTAGAGTTCACTACTTTTAAAATGTCAAAGCAAGCAGGTGTGTGGCACTTCACAGTAATACTTCCTTCTTCCCATGGCCTATGATCTGCTAATGTGTCCAGTCAGGAGAGAATATAAGGACACCTCTTAGTAAGTGACTAGAATTTTAACAGATGCAAGACTGCCATCATGCCTTACCGTTTGATCTTAAGCTATCACTAAAACCAGCTCTGTGTTCCCAAATGGACCTGTACTGAGCAACTCAAGAGAAATTACAATTGTATAAATATCCCACAGCTTGCAAAATCCAATACACATGTAGGCCATCTATTAGTCATCTAATCAAAATCAAGATGAAGAAACGGTTGCTTGAATCACCAGAAAATGACAGACTGGGAAATTGAAAGTAAAATAATTATCAAAATCCGCAACAGAATCTGAGGATTTTAGGATTAGAGGAATTTCTTTATATTATTTTTGTTCATAGTTTCTCAAGAAAGAATGCTTATTAAAAAATAAAAATGCAAAGTAAAACTATTTTTATTATTTTCATCATATGGAAAGTCACTTGCATACACATTTACATGTTTATATGTTAGTTCCACTCTCTCAAAAGAGCGCATAAGCACATTTTGCTTTTCTTAGGCTAAAGCTAACCATTTCTGAGCTCTAAGTTCAGGATCTTTAGAATAATAACTGAGTAACAGCACTTGCATCAGGAAACTCACCCAATGATGTTTAATTTGGATTTGTAACTTGAGACAAAGTGGAAAAAAATAGCATGATCTTCTGGATTATACAATTTGAGTATCATTTTCAAAAGTAAATGATTTTAGGGACTGCTTTTACAGTGTCTCTTTCCTTCGGGGTTTCAGTGAAGCTTAAGGTAAGGGTCTTATAAAGCCATGGTACACAAAGCAAAGTTTCAAGGAAGGAACTGTATAGTTATGGTACTTCAAACAAATTTGAAAGTCTTTGTATATAATTATTCTGTGAGGCATTCTTACAGATATTTTTCCACTTGCTCAAACTAAGGAAAAAGACAGTGTCTTTTAGGGTCCTTTCATGAGACATGCTTGTTCTTTTATGTAGTATATCAAGGCCAGTGTGACCTTTCTGACAGTCTAGCTAGCTGGGCAGTATGGAAGATGGTCTTTATTTTAAAGTTTGTTTTAAAATTGATCTTGCTATCAACTATGAAATCAATCTTAAAAATGCATGTAATTTCCTAAAAAGTTGCCAAATATAATTCTGAAATCTGATACAAGTTTTGCAGTACACCTGCAAAAGTAGAAAAACCCTCATCCCTCTGTACCTAGAGATATGAAAATGTACCTTTACACTAACAATTAATTTTCCTTTTGTATATCTATTTTTAGCTTACACCTTAAATCAATAGGAAGATAAGCATTAAATGTGTGCATTGCATTTATAAAAGAACTACAGTCTAGGATGGTTTTAAAATAAAAATATAAGTCTGAATGTTGATAGAGAGTATATGACCTCCATTAGTTAAGAAATTGAGCATCAGGATTGATGTAGGGTATTGAGGAGCCATAACACACAGTAGGAAAGTATTTGCCTGCCTTTACCATTGGACCAAATGTTTTGGGAACAGAAGGTGAAGACAGAAATGCAGATTATTGATCAGCCCTGCGCCCTTGCATGACTGTCCTTTAATAACTGAGCTACTCCACTTGTTCTTCAGTTAAAATTCATGAGGTTTTCACTTCATAAACCTGACTTAGTCTTTGCCTAAAAAAGAAACAAAGTCCTAGAAAGTGTTCTTGGAGATACCTTATTCTTGTGAAAATCAGAAAACAGTCTTGAAAACTGCTGTTGAAATTGTATCTGTGGCGTGCTTTTTGAATAATTATTTTTTATATTGTACTAGAAATTATATAGGTTGGTACAGTGTTCCCGCATATAACATAATAAAAATATGCACTGGCCTCTCTTCCTCCCACCACAGGAGCTTGTCTTTGAATGAGGAAATCTAGAAGTGAAGGAAGCTCAGGGAAGTAATGCAGGACTAAATTTTTTATTCCACATCACTGTTGAAACAGCAGTAGGGATGTTAAAAGAGAGAGAGCTGAGAATGGAAGCAGGAGCAAGGATTATCTGGGAAGTAATGGTGGAAAGGAGACAGACAGACAGTAGTGTGCTTGCAAGGAAAAAAAGGTGAAACTTGCAGGAAATTATTTGTGGGGAGAGGTAAGAAGACAGGGGAAGGGGTGATGTGAAACAAAACAGAGATTGTGATAGAGTCTGAACTTGATAAGAAATAGAAGAAGATGTATAAAAGAAAGCTCTGTGATTTGGATAACAATCTCAATGCTTGCACAAGTGTTTGAAGATCTTCAATGTGAGTGTAAAGGAAACTTTCTTCATTATTCCAGAGGACTTTCCACACCACACAGTATACAAAAGCTCAGTGAGATGATAGGGACTGGTAAAGACTTACACAGAAGTACGGAGAATTATATTTGAAAGAATATTTCCAGTTAATTTTTGAAATTAATAAATAACAAAAGAAAATTTATAAAATTACAAAATAAAATACGGAATTTGTAAATGTCAATGGAATGTAAATGTTCTATTCAGACAGTTGCATGTAGTCTGCCTGAACAAATATTTTAACTTTTCATTGTTTTGTTTTATTGTACTTTCCAGTCCTTTTATCCATTACCCTTAGACATGGACTCACCACATCCATCTTTTTTCATCTTACAGGCAAGAGATTTTTTTATGCTGCCCAGTGTAATTTTTTTTCCCTTTTTAATTCCTTTGCTGCTAATTATACTCTCTTATGTCAGGCTAAATTACTTCTTTCCTTCCTTGGTGTTTGCTGCCTTCAGATGTTTTAGTTGTTTATCATTTGTCTTCCTCTGTTCCTTAACCTAGTTACTTCACTAAACTATCTGTATTTATGCTTTTAATCTTTTCTAATAAGTAAGTGCATTCATCCCTTCAATCATTTTCATAACTCTTCATTGAAAAGCTTTGTGATTTTTTTGTTTGGTTTTGGTTTTGTTGGGTTTTTATTTGGCTTTTCATGGCTTACAAAATGTTTATTTTTTTTTTGTTAACTATTAATTGAAAATTAGTTTTGACATGTAAACCATGTAACCGTCTTTTTATAAGTATTAATTTAATAAATATTTATAGCTCATTTTTTTCAGATAAATTTTCTGTGTATTTTCATGCCTCTTTCTACATACTTTAATCTGGCTTAAGTATGGGCACTTGCCTTTTTCTACAATTTTATTTTATAGTTTCTTACCATCTAGGAAGATGCAAGGTAAGTATAGAGACAGAAACACAGACACCCAATTGACTTACAAGTGTTTTCAGATTCAGTGGCAGAATGTGTCTTCTCTGGGCAGCTATTCACTCATGAGCTCTCTTCTTCTCATTTTTCTCACCTGCCTTAATTTAGAACTGACTTCAATCCTGAGATTATTTTTGCAGTCTCACTTTGTACACATATATACTTCATCTCCCATTCAACACAGAGAGTATACTTCCTTTTTTGCATTTCAGCAATGTGTCAGCTAGTTTTACAACATCTGTTGGCTGATGATACTTGTCTGTGGTACAGTTTGGACAAAATTAAGGTTCAGTTACAGATATTTTTGCAAAAGGCTTAGCACATTTGCTGAAATGTAAATTAGCTTTACTCTAATTTCACTGATTGACAAAACTATAACTAGCTGGGGAGACAAGGTACTGTGACATTTAAGATAAACTTTTGACAAATATAAAGTGGAATTAATGTCTGTTGTTACTAAATACCAATTAAAAATGCATTTGCCAGACTGTCAAGAGACATGAGACATGTTTAGGGACCAGAACAGCTCAGCTTACTCTTGCTGCTAAACAGTTTTCCCTTTCTGCTTGTTTCTAAGTAGGTGCACCTGCATAAGACTTGTCTGGAATAGAAAAACTTCTCAACATGGCATTTCACAGAAATAAAGATAGCATGGAGACATGGATTTGAGCTCAGGAATATGTGTCCTTGCAATTAAGCTCCACCAAAATGTGAATTGTGCTGTTTCCTTCAGCCAGAACACAACTCTTTCCTTTGAGCCTGTTCTGACATAGGTGCCTTCCCTGAACACTTTGCTAACTTTTCTGATTAAACACCATTGTGTGTCAGTCACCAGCAGTTTCTCTGCAGTTCTTTTCTCTCTGTTTCAAAGTGCTTATTAGGAGGGGTGTGGGGTAGATGACAGAATATGAATTTACTGGAGATGATAGGTGAGCATTATTTTTACATTTCTGCATTATTTTTACAACACATGTAGACTCAGCCACATTGAAGCCTCTCATATACTAACTGTATATTTTGTAATTATGAAAGAACAAAGCATATATATATTTTCAAAAGAAAATAATACTTTTAATTTGCTTTAAATTAGAAGAGTTACATCTAATTTTGAAATAGTTATATCAAACAAAATGTATTGCAGGGCTTAAAATACTTTTAAAAATCATTAGTGTGTTGTTAGAATGGAATTTTTTTCTCCAAATTGCCATTTATCAACCAACAGAAGTAACAAGTTGTTTTAAGCAGTTCTGCTTTCTTTTCATTGCCCTGCTTTCTTCTTTTTTACACACCAGACTTATAAACCACGTAACTTAGAACACAGATATGCCCAAAGAGTCATATTAATTATAGATTCCATTTAAAAAAGATTATATACCTGGACAGTTTTTTCTAATAGAGTTTTCATGCAGCCTTTATCTTATTAGTATTGACTATGTTAACACACTGTGTGTTTTCTTTTTCCTTCCTCCCTTCCTTCTTTCCTTCCTTCCTCTCATTTTCTCCCCCTTCCCTTCCTCTCTCTTTCCTTGCTCTGCCTTTTTGTCTCTTTTTCTTATCTTAATTTCTCTTTTTTTCATTGAATGTATAATTTTGGTGCTTATGGTGACTTCTTTCACTGTTATCATGGCCTTTCTGCATACTCAGGAAAAATTGCTCCTTCCATAGCTAGCATACCTTCCCTCTATGGAAAGTTCAGTCTCTACATTCACACAGTGAAAAAATATTATATCAGCGAAGATTGGGAAGGGCAGCCTTGGGGTGTTTGACCAAAAAACTGACAAAAAGTGTCTATCTGCCAGAATTACTTTTATGGAAATAGAACAAATTGGAAAAAACGATCCCCAGAACTACCTACATTTTATCCATGTGACTCTAGTTGGATTACTAGCATTCTGATATGAGCTACTCACCGAAAGTTACTGAAGAAATAGAGATCAAACATTGAACATTGTTCTAGAAATCTATGAATTTTTAAAATGTATCCATATAACACTTTTTTTTTTTTAATTGCTCTAGCCTATAGACAATTGCATGTAGATGATTTACTTCACCAATTATTGGAAAAAATAACTGCTGTTTCCAAAGGTTCACAGAATATACAGAAATGATTTTAGCATTGCAGAGCTATACATGGCATGAATCACAGAAGAAATAGTAATTTAGAATGATTCTGTGAATGTTCTAGACACCTGTGACATTAAGTTAAATTTCACAATTCAAACTTTTATTTGCTTTTGGTTTAATTAGATTTTGCTCTTATATGTCTCTGCATATTGAATTTCTCAAAATGTTTCTCCAAAGGAATCAAAACATACTGAAATATCAACTTTCTGAGTGAAGAACACACAATTCTGTTCCCTGAAATAAAAGCCCTGATGAAAAGGCATGTAGAATACTGAAATATATCACATGGTATATATTTCTAACACATGAAGCTAGTATCCATGGCTTTGTGAGTACAAAAATGCCCACTTGTTTCCTTGCATCAAATATATATACAATCCATTGGGTATAAGTCAAGGAGAATCATAGAATCATAGAATAGTTAGGGTTGGAAAGGACCTTAAGAATATCTACTTCCAACACCCCCTGCCATGGCCAGGGATATCTCCCACTAAACCATGCCACCCAAGGCTCTGTCCAACCCGGACTTGAACACCGCCAGTGATGGAGCATTCACAACTTCCCTGGGAAACCCATTCCACTGCCTCACCACCCTCACAGTAAATAATTTCCTCCTCATACCCAATCTAAACTTCCCCTGTTTAAGTTTGAACCCATTACCCCTTGTCTTATCACTACAGTCCCTAATGAAGAGTCCCTCCCCAGCATCCCTATGGACCCCTTCAGATACTGGAAGGCTACTATGAGGTCTCCACACAGCCTTGTCTTCTCCAGGTTGAACAGCCCCAACTTTCTCATCCTATCTTCATATGGAAGGTTCTCCAGTCCCCTGATCATCCTTGTGGCCCTCCTTTGGACTTGTTCCAACAGTTCCATGTATTTTTTATGTTGAGGACACCAGAACTGATCAACATTTGTAATTTCAAAAGTATTTCTCAAAATTCCCCTTGAGCGTTCATCATTTCACAGACTGATCTGTTTTGTGTGTTTGGTTTTAACATCTGTCAACTTTTTATGTGCGATGAAAGAACACGTGGCATACAATATTTTCCTCTCCTGGTACTACCAAATGTCAGCAGCTATCTTCATATACTTTTGTTGTTTTGTCTGATTTATAAACGTTTTCTAATAATTCACTAAACTGCTTTCCATAGAAGATGGTAGAGGTGACATGTGTAGTATTTATATTGTGTTGTGTTATTATTATTTGAAAAGTTGGTGATCAGTTAGCTGTGCAGAAAACTTCTGTCTTAGAAAGAGTAAAATTGGTGGTTTGCATTCCAGCAAATTCCTAATAGACATTTCTTTCAAAGACTCTCGAGAACAGAGGGTATCAATAGTTAAACAGAAATCAGCAGATAGGAGACTGGGAATTACTTAGGAAGCTTGTCTGGAAAGAAAAAAAAAAAAGTGCTTTATGCATTTATGATGGAAGTACAGAGTGATGATGAAAACCTGCAAAATATATAAACTGGAAAACATCACAAAGAAGTTTCTCAGTAAGTGCTAGAGAATTTCATCATAATTGGAAGTAAGCCTTTGTTTTCTTCCACTGTATTTGAGAAAAGCTGTACAAAACATTTTGCTTAGGCTGTGCTTTGGTTTTGCTTTAATAACTGAAATAGTGTTCACTTCACAAGACATTTCCTCAAGATACTTCCCATTGTACATGCTTGAGATTACTATGATGGATTCTGATTTACTGTACATTAAGTGGGGCCTCCCAAGTGCTGCTGTATTCTCACAGAGGTTGGATGGTATTCAGCACAGAATACCTTAAAAAATTATTTCCGTTGTGGCAAGAAAACATCACAAAAAATAAAGGAGCACCCACCCATCCTCACTCTCTGTGGCCAGTCCACTTTTGCAGGCAAGTTGGAGCAATCCTCAAAAGATAGATACACAAGTTTGGGAGTGAGTTCACTGACGCTGGATAACAATGTACTGGTGTGACTTTAAATTTTTGACATGTCTTGATTCTGCTGCACAAAAATAACTGTTGGAGTCAAAAACCAACAAACCCAAAATCTAACAAACCCTGAAACAAAAAAAAGTCAAACAAACCAAACCATACTGTGATGCTACTACTTCTAGAATTTCTTAAATTACTCTATTTGGGTGGCTCCAAATTACCAGTGAAGCACTTGTCATTTTTTTTAGAAATTTAATTTAGAGTAATCCTACACTGGGAAAAGTGAAACCTTAATTTTCCTATGTCTATTCCAAGCTTCAAGAGAAGTTTACTTATTTCATTTACAAATAAAGGTTTTTACATACATTATTGTTGTTTACTATTTAATATTTATATCACATTCTTTTTATTTTAAATAAATATTTATTTTTATTGCTTCAAAATTGAAAAATCAAGTGTAGTACAAAAGAAAAATAGACTGAAAAATGAAACTGTACTTTTTTTAGCTTAAACATTGACAGTGTCTAGAGGAAATTGCACAATTGTTACAATCTGAACCTAAATGTCTTTTGTTTGAGTCGTCATTAAGTGATTGCCCTGGGTTCAGCAGTAGCAGTCATTTTTTATCCTTCTTGGTAGCTGGTGCACTGCTGTGTTTTTGTCTTTTGTCTTGGGAACTGCACTGATAACACCGATGTTTTCAGTTGCTGCTCAGTAATGCTAGTCTTTGTAACCTAGTAATTGCTAGTCTGACCAAGGACTTTCTGAGTCTCATGCTCTGCCAGGGAGGAGGGGAAGCCAGGATGAAGCAGAGACAGAACACCTGACCTAAGCTGACCAAAGAGGTATTCCATACCACAACACATCATGCTCAGGATGTAAAAACTGGGGGCAGGGAACCAGAAGAGTTAATTCACTGCTCGGTCAGGCTTGGTATGGGTTGGCAGGTGGTAAGCGATTGTTGTTTCCCTTGTCATTATTATTGGTGGTAGCAGCAGTGGTTTGTGTTATACCTTAGTTACTGCACTGTTCTTATCTCAACCCGTGGGAGTTACATTCTTTCGATTCTTCTCCCCATCCTCCCACAGGGGAACAGGGGGGAAGAAAGAGGGGGGAGTGAGTGAATTACAGCTGGGCTTAAACCTTGAAAGTGATTCACTAATGCATTATTTTTAAAAATTCTGTATCTCTCTGACACTGTTGACATATCATCCTTTGAGTTTCTCCCTCATATTCAGAAATCAAGGAAAAAAGTTCACTTCATAAAAGATTATTAGATGTAAGTATTGTCTCTGACCTTGATCAAAGTGGTTGTGTTAAAATTTCATCGCATTCCACATGTTTTGATGACATCTCTAAATCTTTCATGGATTCAATATATTATTATTATCACAACAAAATCTCAGTCATAATATAAAATAGGAACATTCTGTAAGCTAATACTTGAGAATTAAATGAAAATTTATTTTATTTAATCTCTGTCTTTTCCTCAGGCTCCAAAACACCAAACGCACACTCATACATACAGGAAAACTGAGACAATTCTTTTTTGGTCTTTAGGTTTCATCACATGTGTTCAGCAGGACTGAATCTAGCAATGGACAAAAGAGAGACAGCTTTATTTATTATCATCATGCATACAGTTGATTATTTGGCTAGAGGTTGTATGACAGAAATACAAAGTAAGTTACTTCTTCTGAAGTCTCCTTCAACTAATCAGAAATGAAGGCTGTTCTATTACTGAATATGCCAGTATCCACTGATATGTGAGTTGTGAATGGATAGCAAAGTGCATAAAGTGTCACATTAGACATTTGTGATGAGAACAAATCATTCTGGGCCATTTTAAGCAAAGATCTAGTACGATTATAAGCTCTTGGGAAGAGTCTTGAGAACAAAAGATTTGGAAAACAGTACATTCATTTACTACTGTCATCACAAAGGTGTTGATTCATTAGCAATGCTTTCATAGGAACAAAGCTCAGATATGCTTCAGAAAGATTGCTAGTGGGTCTAGACTGCTCAGTCAGGAAGAATAATATTATTTCCACACAAGAAGAATCTTTTGTCACAATGTGCTCACACTGAAGAATGAAAAGAAATTAAAGAAGAAACTGGCAACCAGTTTCTTTTCTGGTCTTCTCTTCAGACTGAATTGTGCCTCTATTGGATCACTGACAACCATTTCTGACCTGAAGAGACCAATCAGGGAGTAATTCTATTGTCAGCTTTTCAGCTGGAGGTGTCATTACTTTGACATTTACATCAGCATCCAGCTCATCATGCCAGTATTTCTGGTTTGCAAACAGGTATGCAATCAAAAGGACTATCTCTGCAGCCATCAGGATGTGACTGGCAAGGTCAGCTTGTCTTTCTTTAGAACGTACCTGTGATCTGTGTGAATCTCCTCCTTACAACTATAGACATTTAGAAATTCAATAGCAAGCACTCATCTTGTGCATAGCTTCATTCGGTTAATGTCAAAGTTCTTGAATAGTAAATGATGAGCACTTCATTCCATCTGGTTTTGTGTAGCAGAGATTGACTCCAATGCCATAGACTGGAACATCACAAATGAAAATCAACAATGTCTGTTTGTCATAGTGGATGAGTAGAATTTGATGTCAGTCACTTGCTCACATTTTTGAAATACACTTTGTGCCAGGAAGTCCATTTCCATGGAACTGTCTTGACAAAGATGCAGAGGTGTTTGACGATCATTGCTTTTTTTGTGGCAGGAAGTGTTAACAGAAGTTCCAAGGAATATTTAGACACCTCGTTTATGTTGTGACTGAAAGAAATTAAAAATTGCCTTCACTTTCTCCTGTGTCACATGTATGAATATATTTAACCTCTTTCTATTACTGCAGCATCTGATAGTCCCTTTTTTGCTTTCACTGTTGGTTGGTCCCTCCATGGGCTACAGAGGGATAACCTGCATCACTTCTCCATGGCCTGCAGGGGTATCTCTGCTCTTGCACCTGAAGGACTTCCTCCCATGCCTTTGCCACTGATCTGGGCTGGTTCACATTTTCCTCACTCCTGTCTCTCACAGCTCCACTTCAGTGTTTTTTGCACCTTCTTAAACATGTTATCGCAGAAATGTCACCAGTGTCAGTGATGGGCTCAGCTTTTGTTAGTGGTGAGTCCATTTTGCATCTGGTTGGAAGTGACTGCCTGACATGGCAGTCCCTGCTGTCTTTTCTCAGAGGATACCTCTGCATTCCCCCCACTACCAAAACCTTGCTATGTACACCCAATACACTTATCTGTCTGGGTTTTTTTTTTTGTGAAACTTTTACTCTTGTCCAGCAGCTATAACAGGGACTTGAACATGACTTCCTGCTCCTGGATGCAGCTCCATGGTCATTGCTGTTTATCCTGAAACTTATTGATTACCAGATGATTATATGAAGCAGACGATTGCCATTCTTGTAATCAGAAATTTCAGTTGCAGTTGTGAAACAGGATGCATAGTGCTGAAGTTCATTGAGTGAATATAATTCTTTGTGCTAAATGAACATGCAAACAATTACCAATAGGTAGGACCACCTGTTTTTCTCTGGCTGCTGATAATTAAAAAGTGTGAAAGAGGGAGAAGATGTCAATT
Organism: Bolborhynchus lineola; assembly: GCA_025448015.1. Taxonomy (NCBI): domain Eukaryota; kingdom Metazoa; phylum Chordata; class Aves; order Psittaciformes; family Psittacidae; genus Bolborhynchus; species Bolborhynchus lineola. Next base: position 813 of record JAOEHX010054032.1, on the reverse strand, counting down.
TTTTTCTCTACTGATAAGACTCGACCTCCTATGCTCGATTCATACTGCACAAAATAAGTGTAGTAATGGAGTGTACTTCAGAAAATACAGTATCTATTCTCACAGTACATAAAGCAGAGTGTGATATTCTACCATTAGAGGAATACAAAAAGACAAAGGCATGCACTGCAAAACAGATGGCTTTCCTCTTCTCCTTGCATCCTACATATCTTCTCAATATACAGCTCACTTATGGGTAGTTACTATAACCTGTATAAAATATCGTCTTCCACCATGGTGTTTACCTAGAAGAAGAAAATTCAATTACTAAACCAACACTCCCTCTAGAATACTACAATTTTCCAAACTTTGCACTTGTTTGCTGGTTGGTTTTTTTTAATAAGATTTTTTTTTTCCCTTCAGTTGTATGGCAACTATTTCCTTTACTGAATAAATTTTTTTCTCCAATAAGACTATTTAATAAGTAGAAGGAATTGATAAGAAGCCTTCAGAAATTCTTTATATCACTATCATTTAGCTAAAATATTTTAATCGATTCGGAGCAATCCCAGGCACAGCTCCAGGTTGGGCAGAAAAGAGATTCAGAGCAGCCCTGCGCAGAAGGACTTGGGGGTGCTGGTCGATGAGAAAATGAACATGAGCCAACAGTGTGCTCTTGCAGCCCAGAAAGCCAACCAGATCCTGGACTGCACCATGAGGAGCGTGACCAGCAGGTCAAGGGAGGTGATCCTGCTCTTCTACTCTGCTCTCGTGAGACCTCACTTGGAGTACTGTGTGCAGTTCTGGTGTCCTCAACATAAAAAGGACATGGAA
>JAOEHX010054027.1:52255-77203 GCA_025448015.1 Bolborhynchus lineola | reverse complement strand
CCGAAAGTCAAAAACACAGTGCTGCACCAGCTACTGAGAAGGAGAAAAAATGACTGCTACTGCTGAACCCATGACACACTGTAATTGCAGTATTGGAAGTCGAACTATTCTAGATTAGTATTGGTTGATTACAAAAAAAAACAAGGCCAAAATCATATGCTGGTTTCTAGCCAGAATCAGGATTTCTCATTTAAAAAGTTAATCTGATTTTCACGATATGCTAAGGTAAGACTGCATGGTTTCTACCATATTTTATTAATATTTTACTGGACACCAAAAAATGTCTTAGCGTACAATGCTAAAATGAACACAATCAGTAAGCTAGCTGTTTTATGAACTATAAACTGAAGGCATTTTTCTTGTATTTTCTGAGTACACTGTTTTTTTCTGACTAAATGGATTCTTTATAAAAATCTGCTGGTGAAACTGATGTCACATATTATATGTATTTGCTCCTGGTAGGAAAGGAGAGATTTGCTTTCAGATTGCCACTGCTTAAAATGCTCTAGATGTTACTAATCTACTAATTGCATTGCAGACTGATCCTTAAAATCGGACAGGTTGTGCTGTAGCCTGTGATTGTGACACAGGGAATCTGATGATGGATATCTTTGTGTTACAATTAGTGGTTAAGCAAATGATATCAATACTCTTGCAACTGCCAGAAACTACGTGTGATGGGGAGTTCTCAGGCATTCAGCAGAAAGAAAAATTAGTTGAGGCCAGCAACTGACTACAAGATATTACTGAATTACTTTACAGAGTAATGTATGAAGGCGAATACATAGTAAAAAATACACCTGCACATTAAAAGGTCATTCTTAGTCAACAGATTGTTAAATGCTTTAATGTTGCCTCACAAACAGCTATTAAAAAGAATCTAATTAAATGCTTCCCTAGCTGTGCAGCTGGCAGTCTTAAATTATTTTTTTTTGCTTAAAATAGAAACTTGGCCCAGGTAGTTAAAATGTAAAGGAAAGGATTCTTCAAGAACTTATACAGCAGTTATTTTCATTTGCATATGAAAAGAGTTGAATTTTCATCATAGCTAAAATGAAGTGCTAAGAAAGCTAGAGTGATTGAAATAAATTGCAGCCCATCTCACAAAGATTAGTGCTTTCTTAAACGGAGAATAGATACAGTTCTCAAATTTATTCTTTAGGCTTTGGATATTCCTGCAATATTCTTCAACTGGGAAATCTCCAAGTGGCAAGATTAGCCAGAAAACTGATGCAGAAAAGGAAGCAAATCCCGGGTTCTTTGTGGCCTAGGTCGAAAGGAATTAATTAACAATTCAGTAAATGAAGACACCAAAGCTTATCCTCCACCCAATATTCACTTTAGAGCTTTGGGAATAGTTTTAACATGTCAAACTTTGAGATCAATGTAGATCTGCAAGGTAATTCTTTCATAAAAAGGTTTAAAGAGGTCTATGCTAAGGGGGAATCTTTCAACAATAAAGAGGTAAGTAAATCAGCTTTTTACATGAGAGGGTGCAGATTCCCTTGCCGTGACTGGGTGTTTGCAGACTTTGCTAACTTTTCTGTCATTCTGGAAACTGGATATTTGATTTTTGCATCATCCCTTTGCTATACACGAGGGAAGCACAGATAGCCTAAAGTCTTGGTGATTTTTAAGCGCCAGTGCTGTACCAATTATGTTTTAATGTAATCTGTCTAATAATTGACTGTTTTATGAAACATTAGTACTTCTGAAATTTTAAAAATGCAAGCATGGGGATTCAGGTCCATCCAGTACCTATGTTCTGTTAAAATTATTTTTATCATCCACCATCCTATCGGTAACAAGTTGAATAAAAAAACAAGAAAGTGCAAAAAATTTCCAACTGAGAAATGTTTCAAGATGGAAAAAAAGCAAATTTGATGTTTTCTTATTCTTCAGTTCCTTGATGTAGAGATGAAATTGCAGATGCGACACTGTTTTGTGAGTTTATTCAAAAGAAATTTTGAGCTGTCCTTCTCAGCATCATTTTATTTACACAACCATGCCACAAGAGGCATCTGCTGTATACTATTAAAAGCATTAGACATATTACAACTAAATTATGAGACATCAGTAGGAAGGGATTAATTTATTCTAGACTAGGAAAGCATAGTCCAGAATCATCAGCTTTGTGCTTCCGATGAATACCAATTAGAATACTTTCTGTACCTATGGTATTCCTGTGTCACTATTTCAACATCTCTTTTCGATATGCCTAAGACTGCCTAAAGCACATTTTAAATTGGGACCTCGGAGCTTAAGTATTCAGGTGTGTTTACTTGGCAATCTCAAATCACAATGGGAAGCTTTGCCTTGATATACATTCTATCTCTAAACTTTACTAAAAAGGCGTATTTAAAATTTGTTTTGAGAAGATACCAGCTAAGGAAATCTTATGTTAGCACATAAATCTAACTTACCACATTTTTCACATTGAAGAGTATGTTGATGCAGTAATTCAAAGCAAGAGCAATCACGGAACCTTCCTTTCTTCTGCATTTGTCAAGAAAGAACACTGCAAATTAATTTTTGGCACTACAGGACAGGCAAAATTCTACTGCAAATGTTATAAAAATAGGCAAATCTAGAAATCAGATGACAATATGCAGAAAGTACACCACCCCATACCACCCCCTTTCTTTGTATCATAGGAAGCAAAGAGCCTGGAAATATTTTGCTTCACATTGTTTTTAAACTGCTTCAACATGTTTTTAAATGCTAACAATAAAAATAGTGTCTTTGACAAAACGCAGAATTTTCTGCTTGGAAGTAGTGAGGCGATATGAATATTTTTCCTGGTTGTTTTTCCACGTAACTGCTGCAGATGATCTGAGAATGTGTTAAATGTGTTCGACTGGTCTGAAAACTTTCAGTATGTCCAAAGTAATTTGCCAGCATTAAGGTAGCAGAAACACTGAAATGAGATAATTGGCACCAGTCACATAGCAAACAGAATTAAAATTAGATCTAGGAGTCTTGATCCAAAGCCAGATTTTCTGAAACACTCAATAGTCATTTGACCCTCCTGCCACTGAAGTCATTGGAAAAATTGCTACTAAGAACAGCTGAAACAGACAGAGCCCTTTAAACAAAGTCTGTGTAATATTTACAGTCCTCTTCCTCAAGGACGTTAAACAGCTCTGCTATTGACACTACTGTTTGTCACAGCAATATTATAGCATTTTACCAGGTGCCATAATTGGGCATGATCCAGTTGCTCAGTGCAACTCTGCCATACCAGTTTTGGAAACACCACATTCTCAGTGTACTTAGAAAACTGTAGCTGGGACATAAGCCCATTTGGCCCAAACAAGCAAATCTTTGCTTATATTTGCAAATTAGCAGCTGGGTCCTGCCCTGTGTCCAAGTGGCAGGTGATGCGCTGAGACACATTCTAGCAAATCATGTCTTCTCCCCATTTTATTTTTTCTCCACCTTTCACTCACTATAGATAGACATTAAGCATGGTTACTTGAATGCATAGTAATTCATTAGCTTTTTAAGTGGAGTATGCACATAGTGAACTTCTCTGAATTATAAAACTGTAGTTAAGCAGCTAAATTTGAATTTAAGACTTGAAACCACTTACATGCTTGCTTGTAATCTGCAGAAATGTGGCTTCCAAATGCTGGTGCTGTATCAGATATGTTTTAATGAAATCTTGCAAACAATTAGCTGTGTTTCACCAAAAATTGGTACTTTTGAATTTCATAAAAATGCAAGCAGGGGGATTTAGGTCCATCCTTTACCTATATGAAAAAAACATTGATTCATAAGGGATTATTGTGGGGAAAAAAAAAGCAAAAGGTGTAATATAAACATTTTATATATACTTATAGAAATATTCATTCTGTACAATTAAGAAGGCATTACTAATTATTTTTCAGTAGTGTTACTAATATTAATCTGTAGGAAAGGGAAATCTCCAGTCCTTTACCTCCTCCTGAATCTCAAAATTACTGCCAGTAAAAACATGGTCAAGTAATTTTTTATTCAGTGCAGTGCAGATTTGCACTGAATGCAAAACAGTTGATAGAGACATCTGTTGAACAAGGTAGTTTAATGGATTCAAGTGCCTCTGGTCATGGCTGATATGAGTAAAAGGGAGTGATCTGATTCATTATCCTATCCTTTTCAAACCCTAAATGGACATTTTAGCACAATTTCTCAACTATTGATGAGACACTGTTTCCTTCAAATTCGGAATGAAAGCATATTTTGAAACCTTGGAAGTTGTCATGTAACAGAGTTGTCAAGTTCTGTTCAGTTCAGTGACAAAGAGTGAAATCTCCTCTGCAGGAGTGAATGACTCACACTTGTTTCCTAATCCACACAAAAACATAGCAGGTACCTTCACAGATCCAGTAATTGCCTAATTCAGGTATTTCTGAGCCTCCTGGAACAAAGTGCTGGATATCAGGAGGCACATGATGACATTTTGGCAGTAAGAGTCTGTACTATCCTTTTCTCAAGTACCTAAGGAGGGTTGTAACAAGCAATACAATCATAGACTAAGCTTTGTTTTTTGCAAATCATGACTGGCTATGGAGCAGTAGCAAAGTGGTCAGTATTGTAATAAAGATGCAGACAAAATTATCTGAACCAATTTATACTACCTTCAATTCATTTTGATTAGCAACTCTCAAATAAGCTCTGTCTGAACCTCAACAGAATTATTTGTACTGTTGTCTCTGACATAAATAAGTTGAGAAACTGTGCCCTGCATAGTGTCAGGTCACTGAAGTTTGGCCATCACCTTGTAGGAACTGACGAACATTGCCAAGGTTCATAGTGCTGAACATACATTCTGCTACAGAACTCCCTTTCAGGGACTCTGACTAATGTGTGAAGGCTAAAAAAACAGCACCTTAACTCGGATTCTCCCTTTTTGCCTTTTTTTTTTTTTTTAATCCTAATTCTGTTTCTTGGCATCATTTTCTAGGAGTCATTGTAGTTCTCTCATTCCTAAATCTCATTCCATCATTTCCGTTTCTCTAGTACATGCATTTTCCCTTGGTTTTGAGGGGAATGTTAATCTTACTGTAAACTTTAGGTTCTCTAAACAGTATATGAAGTAGTATTAAGATTTCTCCATGTCAAAAAGCCCCATTTTCATTCTCTTGTGCAAACATCCTCTGTCTCAGCTTTAACATTACTCGATAATATAATTGAAAATGATGCTTAATGTACCAAAATGGGATGCTTGTTCTCTTTTAAATAGTTTTATCTACTGTTATTCTTTAACATAAATATATGATTAGTTAATTTGGGGTTTTTTTAATTTTTTTTTTGGCCAGGGACAAGTAGCATTCATTTCCTTTACATTTTATGTAATAACTTGTTGTTAGCATCAGTAAGGTGCAGTGTAAGCTGCTGCAAATCCTGCTTCAAACAGCACATACACTGTCTCTGAGGTAAAGAGCTTCTGTTAATGAAATGCATTCCAATACAAAAGAGGAAATTTAATTACAAAATTCCAAATACGAGCTGTAGTATTTCAAACAGTATGATTAGTAGTGGAATTAATACTGCTCAGCAGAATTGCCAGACACTGAACACTGGCAGAAAGAAATTAAAAGCTTAACGTTTTATTTTAAAGTTTTGTTGTTCATTTCTTCCCTTTTTTCTTTTTCTTTTAGTCAGACACAGAGTTTTGGGATAAAATGCAAGCAGAATGGGAAGAAATGGCTCGCAGAAACTGGATTTCAGAGAACCAGGAAACACCGGGACAAGTCACCATCTCAACCATTGAGAAGGTAACACAAAGTTTTTTAATATCCTTTCTGTGAAACAGATGAGTCTCAGCTCTTCAAGGCAACCCAAGAAAACTCTTTGGACACAGAGGCTAACTTTGCCCTAAAGAGCTCTTTCTCCTTGACTGTTTGGGAGTGGGGTAAATTAAAAAACTTTATCATAGTGAGAATACATTTAGACTTGCACACTGCCAGGATTCAGCTAGAAGGACCAAAAAGCAAACAGCTATTTTATGGGCACTTCTGCGACGGGCACTTAAGGAAAAGCACCAAACAAAAATATCTCGGTTAGCACATTCAAACTCTGCTGAGTATAGAAATGATGAGATTCTGTCTCTCTTCTTCATTCCCTCCATCATCTGTTTTAATTTAGAATCACAGAATGGTTTGGGTTGGAAAGGACCTTAAGATTATCCAGTTCCAGCCCTTCCGCCACAAGCAGAGACATCTCACCTTAGACCATATTCCCCAAGGTTCTGCCCAACCTGGCCTTGAACACTCTCAGGGGTGGAGCATTTACCACTTCTTTGGGCAACCTGTTCCAGTGCCTCACCACTCTCACAGTAAAGATCTTCTTCCTTATATCTAACCTGAAGTTCACCTCTTTAAGTTTAAACCCGTTACCCCTTGTCCTATTGCTACAGTCCCTAATGAAGAGTCCCTCCCCAGCATCCTTATAACCCCCTTTCAGATACTGGAAGGCTGCTATGAGGTCTCCACGCAGCCTTCTCTTCTCCAGGCTGAACAGCCCAAACTTTCTCAGCCTATCTTCATACAGAAGGTGCTCCAGTCCCCATATCATCCTCGTGGCCCTCCTCTGGACTTGTTCCAACAGTTCCATGTCCTTTTTATGTTGAGGACACCAGAACTGCACACAATACTCCAAGTGAGGTCTCATGAGAGCAGAGTAGCAGGGCAGGAAAGATTATGGAAAACAATGATAAGTAGTATTAAACTTGCTCACTTGAGGTGTTTTGAAGTTGAATGCCAGGAAATAATTTCTGAAAGACACTGACTAGAACTTCAGGGCACAGGCTTAAAACATGTTTTGGACAAAAAAGAGTAACAATTCAATCTGCATTTTATTCACACTCTTTCTAGTAATAGTAGCATTGTCCATGAGGTATCAGTCCACCCATAAAGCATTTCATTTAGCAAAGATTGAAAAAGCTGTCATTTGTAGTTTTTCACATGAAAGTGCTGCATAAAAAAATCCTACATGATATTCTTACTGAGCTACTATAATATTTATCAAAATAGAGGATGACTCAAGTTTAAGGGCAATTAACAAGAAGAAAAAGTTTAATCTCAAACACAGTGTAACATTGTAAGTACCCACCATTCTACTCCTCTCTGGGTGAAGTACAGTAAATGCACCTTAAATATAAGGTCTTACCATACAATAAGTAACTACTTTCTAAATTCTTCAGAGCACCACCTTACAATTTTAGTAACTTTCTCAGCTGCAGCATGAAACTTTATAATTTTAAATAGCAAATTGGTCTTCATCTTTCAGTATTTGTAAAGACCTAGAGGATGAAGAACAGCTAAATTACAAATTAACCTTGGATATATTTAAAGACTAGAATGTTCTTCCAATATGTTCACAGTTAAGACAAAAGCCCTTTAGATTTGTTGTTTTTCTTCACCAAGTGCACTTGTCTCCCAATTTTCAATACAATGTCAGTGAAACTATATCCTAAGACAGCAATGAGTCATTGGTATGCGAACTAATCTAAAAATAGAAACTACCCAGTCACCTAGCAAACACTGCACTTGCAGAGTGCAATTTTCAACTACTCCTTGCTGCTGACATAAAAATGAAGCCAGATGAGAGACTAACTCTTGTTCTCAGCAAGAAATACTGCCCCTGAAAATTGCACTTATCTCTATCTGCCATACTATTTCTTCTTAATGCTTTTTTTAAGCCGAAGATGATTTGGGTTCTTTCATCTACCTGATTATAAACACATAGGGTTTCCTTGTTTAATATGTTCATCTTGTACCATGGCCCCATGTAAGTTACAGCAAACTTAACAGATGCAACCAAACATTGTAGCATACAAAGGAAATGGGTAAAAATCCAAATGCAAACAATAAATAATATCAAATATGACAACATAATAAACCCAAAGTTTTCATCACTTCACAAATGCAAAAGTTTCCATTTATCGAAAGCACTTTCACAGAACACTTCTGTTTGCTTCACCCTGTTTTGTTGTCACACAGTGCCCTTCAGCATCCTTAGTGAAATGAGACATTAACAGACTAAGGCACAGAGACACAGACTCTATCTACTACCACACAATACAGAGCTCTATGACTACCTGATAAATAGGTTCCAACTTTAAAACATAGGCAGATAATTAAGCTATAAGCATTTAAAGTTCAAGCTCTTAACAACCAGAATGCATCACCTTTTGAAGTCTGACAATTGAGAAAAATTTCTTTCCTGCTCAACTGGTCATTACAACTCCCATCAGGCTTGATCTACACATTACATTTGTGAACTTCAACACTAATATAATGCCAAAGCTCACTATGCCTTTGTCTGTTTCTCTCTGCATCATGTCCAGGTACCAAAATAAGCACACAGCACAACCATACATATTTTCAATAGGCAGCCAGACACACACTTACTTCACTCCTGCAGACTTTGCTTGAAGGGCACTGCTCCAGAAATCCTCTACATTGCTTGGTTCAGAAAAGGCCTGCAGACATGCACTAAATGGGATCTTGGCACGGACAAGCTCTGGTAGAGGTCTCCTTGTAGCTTCTGCTTCTTGCCTCTTCAATTCATAGGCAATTAATTCATCTGAGAAATACATATCACACTAATAGCTAAATGAACATTGTCATGGTTATAATGTCCCTCATCAGTCTTATTTTTGAAAGTTTTAGAAATGCAAAACCCCACTTATCAATAAAACACTTTATGGCTTTAACTAGGTATCAAATATTTTTGTCTGCATTGCAGTCAGGAGCTAAACTTACAACCACACCTGTTTTTTGAAGGCTTCTGTTCATGGTGACAACATAGAAATGGAATACTGGGCAACAGGCAACTAAAATCTTGCCATGATAGCCAGAATCCTGTGTTAATGAGAACACCAACTACCTGCTTTATCAGCTCAATATGACTTCAAAAATAATTGCTGTTTGTGTCACCTGACTTTCTAGACAGGACAGGATTATGTACAATACAGAAAGAATCCTGACACTGGCAAGCTGAGCAGCACTATATGTTAAATTCAAAATCTTATATACCTCCTGAGCCACATCCTGAAAATAACATGCCATTTTATAAGCATAGAATCATCACTGAAACTGATGAACAAAGAATGTGAAGTTCTAGAAATCTTAGATTTTCAAGTCAAAATGGTAATTTTAAAACATTGTCCCATTCAAGAACCTGTGGGCTAGGTAAAAAGCAGTAGGTGGAACTGTGGTTTGTGCTATTTCAAAGGAAAAGATCAAATAATCAGGATAGTTCCTTCTGGCTTTAAAATACTTTTTCATTTTGAGATTATGCAGGAAACCCAAGGAAGATCCCCCTTCTCCTTCTCATGCACCTGCGATGTTCCCTTCACTTCCACCTGACGCATATGTTTATTAGTTAACTTGCAACACTCTTCACCACTGACTGCAGGGCAACCAAGATGTGTCAGTACCTCTCTCCTGCTTCCAAGTTCACTAGCCTCCTCAGCCATTTGCTCCTTTAAAAACAAGTATGCACTTTCAGGCAGCTCACGGGCATGAGAAGAACACTCCTGTATATTACATTAATGCCCATTACTTCATCTTGCTTCCCACCTCTCCTAAAAAGCTCTAGATATCCAAATTGCATATTTTGGCATAATAGGCAACAAACTATCTTATACCCCTATTCACTATCATCATGTTAGGCCTTATCATTTGCTGCTAATGAACACAAAGCCAATGGGGTGGAAGTTTTGTGTTGGTTTTTTTTTTTGAGGGAGGGAGGGGGTTTGGTTGGTTGTTTTTTGGTTTGGAGTTTTTTTGAGGTTTTTGGTTGGCTGTTTTTTGTGAGTATGCGCTTGTTTTTACAAGATATTCATTACCTAGTATATTCAATTCCTTTTTTAGAATGAAGAAGTTTTTATATTCACTGTCCACAACAAAAGAAATCCAATCCTAATGACAATCTTCAGGCACACATATGCACAAAAGACAAGGGTAAATAAATTGTAGTACAAGTGATGTGGCATATCCCTGAGACAAATCCAGGTTAAGGTTTTAAATCATAAATCACTGACATCTTTATCAAATAAACTGCTGCCACTCTCTATGATATTTTGCTGAACAGTGACACTTAATGGTGGTCTCACAGTTTGAGAAGAAATCAGTCAGAAAATTTGCCAGGAGTATCTAGGTAGAATCCTTCTTCCCTGAAAATATAAGCAGGAACAGTATAGCCACAAACTGATGTGTGGTTAAAATCTTCTTTAAAGAAAATCAAATCAAGTAACTTTCCCCAATCAGTTCACTGGTGTGATTTGCCACATGGCCTTGAACCATCCTATCCATGTAAAGAGATCATATAGGGGTGAGAACTTCATTCCCTCATGGCTGAGTCACCAGAAGGTCAGTCAATAAAATAGTTTCTTCCCTTACCTTTGTTTGTTGCTGCTTCCATGGCAACAGGTAACTGCATGATATAGTCCACCCTCTCTGTGTAGCGGACCTTTCTGGACTGGCAGCATCGTGTGCATTCTTCCACAAGAAACCGGAAAACATCACTAGGGTTTTCTGACCCTATAGGGTTCCTCTGAAAGGAATATGAGATCCAATCATTTAAGTGATGACCATTAAAATGATCAGAGAAGCCAAAGGCTCCTGACTGTTTTATAGCAAGCACAAAGACAACAATCTTGCACCAGATCTGTCAGCTCATGCTGCCATGATTCCACATGCATTGTACTGCATGAACTCTTACACCCACAGAGAATCCCACTGAGGTCTGCAATGCACAGCAGTATCTCTCTACACATAGTAACTTTTAGAGCGTGTCCCTAATAAATCTGAATGAGTCAAGGTGAACAAAAGAAGATATGAAGGTGACGGGTTACCATAAAGATAGAAAGCTCAAGCAAATAACATGGAGCACCCTTTCAGCAAACAGGATTTCTCCTACCACTCTCAATCTGCACTGAAACAGAACAAGCAACTTGTTCATTATCCAGATGGGAATGTCATACAAATAATATACCTCCTCTTTACTGTTCAAGTGAATGTCTTATCAGGCGAAAGCCAGAAAATGTCTCCTAACCATCCTATAATCAGTACATGTTATTTTGGGACATGGAACACAATGCATGCGAATGTGAGTGACTTCATCTAGACTGTAACACATGAATAAATACCCTCAATTATTGGGGAAAAAGGAAAGAAGAGGGTGGAAGGATGGACAAGAAAAGTGCTTTAAATCAAAACCACATGTACTTGTAAATTTGCTGTTCAGAAAGACATCATTAGCATTCACAGTACTGACTCTTCTACACAGAGCATTTTGCTGGAGCTCAGTGGGACTGATTTTATACTGTAATTTTATACAGAAATATTCAACTGACAAAGAGTCACTGCTGTGGGAGGTGTCCTTCCTCCTATAATGATGTACAGCTGGGATTTGTAAGAGAACTGGACATGGTAATTAGTTCACTCCCAACTATGATATAAATCTGGAATAAAAATAATACCCAATTCATTAATATTCCAAGACAGACTTCAATGGAGTAAACAAATGGATAGCATAAAATCATAAAACGAACAGCAATTTAAAAGGTCATGTATGTTTATAAATCTTATAGCCTGCACAGTAATGCTTGACCTTTCTATATTTCTAGCTGTTGTTATCAGCAGCATTGGCCCTGTGTGTGGTTACACAGAGAAAGGTCTGAAGTAAAGAGAAGGAAGAATTAAAGAAACAAGTGCCATTTTCTAAATACCCAAGGCTAAAAAAAGTGTAACAAAAAACGTGAGCCACTCAGCTCTGTCGTCATTGTCTAATATAAAGAGGGAAAACAAGTAATTCAGATTTTCTCACCTCTACTAGATTTATAAGATGTAGGAAAAATTCCAGTGCATCTTGTTGCCTATTGGAGGAAAACTCTGGGTGGCCTTTACTTATAAAAGCCTTAAACATCTGAGGAGATATTCCATTGTGTTGAGCCTAAACAGAAGAAAGAGAAACATTTTAAAATATTCTTATTAATTCCTGGACCAAATATCCCAAAGTTACTCAACTAGATCTATCTAAGACCCCTTTCTGCCACTGTAGAAATGATAGGTTTGGTTTCATCTGGTTTTCCGTTTTAATAAACAAGATCTGGAGGGATTATTTTTTTATTATAAATGTCAGTACAACTCTCTGGATGAGAAAATACTAGCTGTACATACACCAGTCTTACTGGGGGAAGGAAGGGGAAACACACCAAACAAAAAAGCACCCCAGATTGACAAAAACATAGATTTCTATGCCTAGAACAAGGGAATGGAGAAAATATCTACACCTGATTTTCTTTTAAAATAAATCTTCAATACAACAAAGAATAAAAGCAGTAAAAGCTGCTTCAAATACTAATATACATGCTATGAATTACTTAAAGAAGTCATCTGATGCTATATGTAGCTACTACTTTATTAAACTGAACTTACAAACAACACAAGTATTGTGAAATGCCAGCAGATGGCTACTACTTCCTGACAGAGTTTTATACCATCTGTCATTAAAAAAATCTTAGTATCTCATTGCTAGTAGCGGCTGCTGGGCTAAACATGAAGGTGACACTTCATTCAAAGGGTTCAAATCCCTGAACTCCAGAATGTTATTCTTCATTCATATCCTGTGTGCGTTTAAGAAAGCAGGTAAGTCTGTTGAAATCTACTCCACTATCGCTTAGTCACAGTGATGCACTGACCAACTTTTAAACCATTTAAAGAAAACAAACAAGATTCATTGTTTCAAAACACTGAACAGCTACTGTACAAAGCAGTTACCCAGGATTTCAGATCACGTGAACTACTCTGTACCAGATGCTCTATCTTTGTCCAAAATCTCCTTGTTATTCTGATTTCAGAAGGAGGAATTCTTGTATCAGCAACTGGTAGAGGAAAATATTACCACGGGAACTGACACCAAGCTTCTGTGACAGAACTGTGCATGATTTCTACTGTGTAGAAAACTACAACTTGGCATCAGAGATTCTTTCTCCATAAAGATAGCTCTTTCTACAGGTAGCATTTTCAGTATTGGTTATTAGTTGACCTTTTATTTCTAAATATCCCATCAATGAAGTCTGTGGGTTGGCACCATATGCTACTTGGGGTCACAGGAGGCTTGTATGGATACAAACATTCGAAGTCCAGTGCTCCCAGTATCACTCTAAACAAGATGTTTCACAGTAGATGGTTTGAGTAATAAAACAAACCCAAACCAACATGTCCACTTGCATAGATAATATAGTCCCAATAACTAGCATTTTGCTTAAGACAACTGTTAATTGGATGACTCCAGGGAAAACAAAGACAACTTCAAAAGCAGTGGAGTTTAAGCAGAACAGAAAATCTTATCTTCTCAATCTCCAAAGGGTGATGTAAGCTTAAACCAACTTACAAAAAGAGAATTTTTCCATCTCACCACTAAGCTACAGTGATTACTTCATAACATCAAGCAAGAACAAGTAAAAAAATAATCCAGTGAATCAGGCAATGCCCATTAATCTTGTTAACACAAAGAGATCAATCAGACCTTCATCAAAGATCATCCTTACTGCTAAAACCAAAAGGCTGTTGGACAAAGAACATGAAGTGGCTTTCTGATGACTATGAGTGAATTTATTCATTGCTGGAGGAGAAGAAAAGCACACAGATGGAAGACACGGGTCCATGGATATTACAATGCCAAGACATGCCTTAATGATTTTTGAAGCGTAAGAGGAACAAGTAACTTTCTTGTTGCTGATAGAACACCACAAAGGCAATATGAAGATTACAGAACAAACAATAGAGGAGTCCTCAAAGCTAGATACTAGCTAGATATAGTGAGCCAAGTATCTGGTTTGCTGAAAAAATTACTGCAAATTACAGTAAAAATAAAAGGACTGTCTCTCACTGGTAACACAGTGACACAGAAATAAAATTCTGCATTATGTAAACATGAGAGAAAAGGTATTTCACCCTCCAGTTCCTCTCTTTTGAATCTAGGATGTTCCTGCCCCTCAGTATTCCTTTGTTCTGAAATTGCCTATTCTGAGAAAAGCTGATTCCAATATTTTTTCTATTGTGAGTTATTACAAATCAGGATACATACATTCTTCTCCCCAGGCTGTCTAGCAGTTAGAATTTCAATTTATATCAAAACCCACATGCACTGTTGCTCTCAGTATAGATCACCCTGGTACAGACATGCTTTTAAGTGACTTTTGTACCATGAAATAACCTGAGTAAAGCCCCAGCAGACAAGACCCTGCATGGTCCCTCCTTCATCCACATGAAGGCCTCCAGCACCACTTAATATTGCATTTCCCAAACAGTTTCTCCTGTAATCAGGTGGAATTCTGGCAGACACATCCTGGAAACAACTCTTTAGCTTGTTATAATTCTTTCTGAAATTAAAGAGGATTTAGAAATTTGCTTCCAAATACACAGGATTCTCTAGATAACTTTTTTATTTTGTTCCTCAGAGAAGATATACGTAAGTTGGAAGTTTTATGAACTTTTGCACACATCACTGGAGCAGCAGCATACTTTATTAGCAGAGCCAGTGGTTACTTTGATGCTTTGCACAAATAGCCCCTGACTAATATATTCCTGACTGAAATCCTGCACATTCCACCTTGCTAAGCATCCCATGACAGATCCACACATGTTCCTCAATGTCCAGCACCTGTTCCCTTTTCTCAGGATATCAATTTTACCTAGTTACCAGGCTGTACAAACTCAGGCAAATACCTTGTGTTCTTCTTTCATCACCTGCTCAATAAGCTCAGATTTCATGGGTGGCTTAGAGTACTGGCCTGAAAGGAGGCCATGTCCCAGTTTAGCCCTGTAGGGAAAAGAGTGATGGGGTAGAAACAAACATGCAAGAAAAACAAAAGAGAAATTTTATTCCAAGCAGAAAAAGTTTACTGTCTTTGACCCCCTGCTGAAAGATCATCACCTGCAACTAAGTGGGCAAATCTGTCCATTCTACCTTGTGCCATATCTCACTTTCAAACCCATGCAGAGGTGGTTTTTTGCTCTGTCATTAAATTGTTTAGATTCTATTTAACTTGACAAAGTAAATAACTGAGAAGTGCCACTTACATCTGAGTGCTAAAATCTTGCGTCGGATCAAGAGGGGAGTAGTCAAATATTCGTGGAAGGTTTCCTACATACCTGGGCAGCAAGAACGGAGCAGAAACATTTAAATAGTGCAGCTAGATTTACTCAAATATATCCTAGCAGATCCTCAGTGTGACACATCAGCAGGCTTCCTCTGCGCTAACACGTCAACTTTTGCATCATAGCAATGATTTAATCTATCCCTGGTGAGTGCTTCTGTCATGGTAAAATAGTAATAAAGAAATTAGGAAATGGACATTCAAGTTTTGCTTACATGTTTCTAGCTATAAAAGATATGGTGGTGGTGGCCATCTGGAATTTAAATTCTATTCCGTGACCTTGAAATAGCTGCAAGATGGTGTTATGTTTTGATGTCAAACCAGAGCTGGGTTGAGAACCAGTGTGCTTTTTATTCTTAATCAACACCAGCAAATAAATTCCAAATTTGTATCAGGAATAAAACATGTAAAAAGAACATCTGTATGGAGTTTTTTCAGAGAAACAAAAGCTAACTCATGAGAATAAATGCTGGAGGTATACAATATTATAGCCAGTTTGTTGGACAATGAGACAATCAGTACCATGCTATCTGAGCATTGCTTTCCTTGAGCACAAGAAAAAATGGGGTAGGTAGGTACAGCATGTTGAAGGAATACATCTCATTTCTGCCTAGTCCCTCTTTCATCAAAGATCTTCACCACTTGGTTGATAACAGGTACTCCAGGTAACTCCAAGGACCATGTTGTGGGAAAATAACTTTAACATTTCTTGAAAATGGAGGTAGAAAAACTGGCAGTCTGTAATCTACAGACTGTACTCCATATGGCTAAAAAAAAATAAATAAACAAATATAAGTTTTCTCCCTCTTTTTCTTCCAAAGGCAATTGCTACATGAAAATCTGGGAGGCTTTCCAAAATCTACAAGCTTTACTCTGGCACATACTCTACTACTCCTGTGGAATGAAAGAGCATTCTGAATTTTATTGCAAACCATAGACGGACGGTCCCTTATAAAAAGGCTACCCTCCTTGGAGCAATGTGATCAGTTTTGAACAGTCAGGAATATTTCATATTCCTCTGCTGTGCTTTTGTCCTTTTGCTCTTTTAATTATTCAGTGGAAGAATATGCTTACAGTACCCTTTTTATGAATAAGATTTTAACTTTTTTAATAAGAATACTAATTTTAAAATGTCTCTGATAGTTTTCCTCTTTTTAGCCAGACCTGCACATAAAAGGTGCATTGCTTTACATTAGCATGGATCACTATTAGCATGTTTGTGCCAGTACATTTTTTTGCACAAATGATACCAGAGCAATAGAATGATTCTTGCACCTTTAAGTGGCATAGGCCAGTATAAAAAACCTTAATTTGTTACTGATAATATTGAGAGAAAGATCTACACATACATAAATGAAAAACAGGGACAGCCTGTGGTTTTTTGACAGAGCAGTCAAATTTACAAGGTGGCATATTATTTCCCACCACTAAAGCTAAGAAGTTCTGATTTCAAAGGCAGATTGGGTTTTGTGTTCCAACCTTTTCCAGAATAGAATACAATCACTAAATCCTCTAAGAAGCCACTGAACTGACTGAAAAGAGACCTGTCTGCAGGTGAGACAAAAATTAAAATACCATTTTTCCTAAAAAACAGACTGAGGAATGCAGCAGCTGGTGACAAGAACTAGTTTGAAGCTACTTACGCTCGTTGGAACTCTGGGATGCTGAAAATGGCTTGCATGACAACATTGAGGTAGCAGCTATTTCCCAGGTTCTTCATTCCAGTGTATCCTGGGCCATACATAGGCTTGAGCTTCACACCAGCTTCCTGAATCACTTCCCATTCAGAGACTCTTGGTTTCATATCATTATCTCTTAACCCATTCTCTGTCTGAAAGCAAGAAGATGATTTTTTTTCTCATCTGAATCATGCTGCTGCCATCATCACCAACTTTGTGGTCTATACTCTAGAAAAGAAGAGCTGAGCCAATAGGCAAAGAGAGGTAAAATCCTGCACATAGCGGAGGGAATGGGGGTCGGAACACTAGCAGCTTGTTCTGCTAATGTACATCTTAGCTCTTTACCACAGACTACCATCTCTTTGAGGGCTCCTAGTTGTGACCTCAAACCCAGCTGGGCGCTTCACTTCCCTCAGGTCTCTGACCTCATCAAAACACTGCATTCTTTCAGTTATTTTTTTTCTACTGCTGTAGAAGCTGGTCCCGCAAACAAACTACACAAAAAGCTACAGATCCAAGAACTATTCCCTTCTTTCAAATGGGAAAAGACAAAATTTGTGACACTGAAGTTTCTCTCCTTTACAGCTCAGCTTTCAGATACATCAATAGTTCACAGCTTGCAGGTATGGGTCACTATACTGTCATTTACTGCTGGCACTACGCCATTACTTCACTAAGAATTTCAAACCGATCTGAAGAACAGACATGAAACCTTTACAACAGCTGAGACTAAGTTTTCAATGTTGCTGAGTACAATAGGTTTTCTGGAAAGACCACTGGATAAGAGTAATGATTCACTCAGACCTCAGAAAATAAAACATGAGGTGTCTCCTTTAGAAAATTAAATACTATCAGAACAGTCTGAAGGAATTACACAAATATAAACTACCAGTATCATTCTCCTGTTTCTCTCCCACCCCCACCTAAGACAAGTAAACAGCAAACTAAACAAAAGACACATTTCCTACCACTTGCATCTGCAGCATATCAATTCCAAAGTGTGCCAAATGCTTTGCTATGTGAGGGTCTAAAACCGGCTCCTCTTCATCAAAGGAATAGACATCTATGAAAGCAGAGAGAAACCAATGAGTATCAAATGTTATTCCCTCTCTTTGTTTACCAACATTTCATTCTCAGTACAGGACTGCCTATACAACATGCCTCATTCATATTAACCAAATTTGGTTATGAAAAATGCAGAAAAATGCATAGATATCCATATAGCCCAGTAAATATCTTCAATGTTCTCAACACAATCACCTCAACTACTCCCCTCAAAAGAAATTACATGGCTCACAGTATTAAAACCTAAGAACACTATAGTGATTATAGCATCTCCCCCCAAAAAAGTGAGAAATTTGTAGGGAAAACAAGAAATAGGGCACGAGGGTATTCAAAATTCTCAGATACGGTGCTAGTCCACATTTTGAACACGACAACAAGAGATTCTGAATTTTTGTGGAGCCATAGGCAGACACATCAAAATTATGAGTATATGGGCCTGACTACTGCCAATGATATTTTAATATCTAGTACAATTTAAGGAATCCATCTATGCCCTTTTCCCACAAAGATGCAGAGAGAACTGAGAAATTCTGTATAAGAAATAAAGAGGTGTTTATTGGATTGGACACCACTGGATTGGCCTCTTCCTCTGTAGTGAATGACTACTTCCCTCCTTTGGTCCCTACTCATACCAAAATCTAAAATCCCTCTGCCAGTCTGCCTGTGCTTCTCAGCCACGTCTTCATGTCTAGCATTTTCCCACAGTGACCTTCCCCCGTATGACCAGATGCAGCCTAACATAAAACTTAGCCAGTAGAAAGATTAAACAAACCCAGAAGACAGCAGGAACCCACGTAACAACTGTCTGTGGCACAAATATGATTTCTAAGATGTCCTTACCCTGCCGTCTCTTTGCAACTATAGACCCTGGCTCTGATGCAGCCCATCCTCTAGGTAAGACTTCTAACAAAAAGACAGCTTCCTTGAAGCCTGCTAGTATCAAACTCACAATAAAATGATAAGGTGAAGGTCAGCCAAGAACTCAAAGACCTAATGCAACTTTTTAAATTTATCAGCCCTATGAAAAAGAAACACTCTCAAACCAAGGAGCTGAACTTTTCAGTTGTGTTGCCAGCTGCTGAATAGCCATCAGACTGTCTATTACTGATTCTGATGACCTCTCCGGCATGCCTGTGGCTGTAGCTTCCCATCTGCTGGAATTCCACTGTGTGGTAGCAAGCATACCCAGAAGATACAACTGTTCATCCACATACAAGACATCACAACATTCTCAATAGTCTTCTGGTGAGGTCACAGTGCAACCAACATATCATGAAAAGTTCAAATTTAAATGAAGCGAGATTACATATCAGTTGATTTTGGGTGAATATTTTCCACGTGGAAGGTTTGATTTTGTTTTTCCTTTGCTCTGGCAACTGAAGAGAAAGCAGCCATCTGGGACTACTGACCCAGAGCAGCAAAAATGGAACACAAAGCACATTAATCTTTTGCTCAAGCCCAGCTTGTGCCACATTCCTTAGTACTTTCTGCATTAGTACTTTTCAACTTCAATTCAAGTGAGAGAGATATGATTCACTTTAAAAAAAAAAGAAATAAAATAAAAATCAAAGAGCAACAAATCATGAAAAAGAGGATGAGATCCCACGAACACAGGTCTGTAATGCTGTCATATGGACGAATGTAGACAAGGAATGTAGACAAGCTGGTAAATGTGACACACAAAAGCTGGTAGCCTTAGAGTGAGAAAGGGGGAAAAGGGAGGGAGGGGCACAAAAAGAAAAAAAAAAAAAAAACAAACAAACCACACCCACACAAACAAAACCCAAAACAAACAAAAAAAAGAAAAATCTGAGAAGACAACAATGTTATTGAAGAGAAAGAAAATCATTATTATTCATATTAATATAAGAAAAATTTACAATGCTATCTGTACTTCCTTTTCCCCCATAGCTCAAGATTTACACCTCTTCTGGCTGTGTAGATATCACTCCTTCCTACTTAAAGGGTAACAGGCAACGGCAACACTGTCCCTGGAAAAAAAAGTTGCTCAGGATCCCCCAAAGAAGTATCTGACAATTGCCAAGACTGGCATCCACAAAGCAACTCATTCAAGTATCTGCCAGATATGGCTTCCCATGTCAAATCCCCAATCCATTCCTCAAGCCAGTTTTAAATACGCAGCTCAGAATGTCTTGAAATGAAATCTAATGGTATTGTCAAGAGAGGCAGCATGTCACAGAGTCTGCAGAGTAGTACTCAACCTATCAAAGCAAGCAACATTTCTGACACTCTCGTGCATCCTGTCCAAGGTCCAAGAGTAGAAGACAGACGTTTGGTTCAATTTCTGAGCTGTTCCCAGATGTATTTTGTCAGAATGCTACAAAACAAGGCTAATGCTCCAGATATCTTTCATAATATATACAAGATACATTTCCCAGGAGAACAGGAGCAGCTCTCCTCTGCTCCCTCTGTTCACACAGGAAAAGTGTAAGTGGAATACTGGCACCACCGCTTTCTCCTCTTACTGTTGTGAAGAAGGAGTTATATCAACAGAGGGACTAAATGCTTACTACTCCTCTACCATCACCTTCACCAGGGAACCAGAAACCAGACAGACTCTGCATCACAATCAGCCATGGAGCCCTCTTTCAAGAACCTCACCTGTCATCCAGCCCTATTGAGAGGTTATGATTAACAAGGCAATACACATCAGAGAGAATAATTACTGGAAAAAAGGAGGATTTGGGGAAGAACATCCTTTCTATAGGGAAACTAAGTAAACAGCATCCAGAGGAGCAAAGGTCTGTGGAGAACAGCTGGTACCCCTCTTTCAGAAGGAAGGATGACAGCTTGTCTGTTGTTATTCCAAACACACAACCCACTAGAGAATATTTTGCTTATTTTGTAGATGCAGTTGAAATCTACAACTGGGCAAACCCTAAACAGCTTCAATATTTGAGAGATTTGGATGGAAAACATCCAATACCAGACTCATGCAAGGAAGTAATATTCGACCTTGGAGAGAAAAGAATGAATTTTGCTCAAGTGTTTCTTAGGCAGCACTGGTTGACTCTGACTACAGCCTCCTCTCCCTGACACTGAACAGGAAGAAAATATGGGAAAAAGATGAAAAACTTAACTGATGTGTTAAAAAAGGGGCTGCTCTAAACAGCTGTCTTTCAGCCACATGGTCATAGGCATTAAACCCAAAATATAATTATGCTACGTGTTCTGCCATTTTTATTTCTCCATACTTCTACAGCAAAGGATTGCTTTGCTTATGACTTTTTCAGCTTCATGCATTTACTCCATTTAATCCTCACACACCATAATCCTCTACAGCAACACTGCAGAACATCTGCATATTCTCCAAGTGTGACAAAGATACCTCTAGAGCTTTTTCCCTCTCTCAAGATCATGAGGCATTTTACAAATGTGCATCACAGCAGCTCCATGAAGATGAGTGTTCATTAGACTGAACCAAATGTTACCAAAACAATAAGGAAAACCAGCACAGTTTCCAGTATAAAAATCCCCAACCTACATGCCATCAAGAACAGGCTTTTCTGACTTAAAAATAATTTCCCTGCTAGTGTTTCTATGTACCTAAGATTGAAACAATTGTCCTAGCAAATTCAGAACTGGAAAACACTGTTTCTCTGGATTCTGCTGTCTCAGAATAATACCATTCTTCTATTATATATCTACTATTATACAAACCCAAAAAAACTATTTACACTAAATATGAAACAGGAGGAGAGCGATAAAAAAGAAGGTAAGGGCTTTCTCCAAAATGTGTGTTGGTCCCCCCATCCCAATCAAGATTCACGGACTCATAGGGTTTCCTTTCCATATCACACTCTCAGAAAGATTTATACTAGAAGTACAAAGGCACTTTGTAATAGATACACATGCACAAAAGATAGCTCATCTCAGAACCTGCCAGGTGGCTGACCTGCTCCATCAGGAGTGATGGTTCCCAACTTCACTGCCAGGGGATAACCCGTTTCCTTGTAGTGCTCCGCTGCGTGCCCATTCCCCCCACTGCCATCAAAGAACCACTTTCCACACAGCACAGAGCCATCTGTCAAGTTTAGCCACAGATTCTCCCGCAGGTCACATTTTGAGCATTTCCAACCACTGTAAGAGAAAACAGGAATTACAGAAATAAGTAAGTCAGGAACTAGTCCTGTATTTCCAATTACAATAGATCAAACCAAGCATACACACCTAGCCCAGAGTCACACAGAACTGTTGGCTGAGTTGCTGGCTTTAATTCTGTTACTCTGGACAGTATTAGAGAATCTACAGCAAACCAACCTTATTACCCTTACCTGGGGGGAATCCTAACACCATTGTCTAACTGTACAAGTGTTTTGGCATGTTTAGATGCCTGTAGTTCTTCTTCCCAGGAGTCAGGGTCCTGCTTTCTGTAGGGTGATTTTGCACTGAGGAGTGCATCACAAGCTATCGTCACCTGGAAGACAAATGTACGTCAATCAAAACCTAACATGATTCAGTGACTAGACAGAACTTGGCATTCAGCCCACTGCTAACCACTTACAGAACTGGATATCAGTAAGGCTATTTATATACTTAAATAAACATGTAATCTTCTGGATTGCAGTTTTATTTTAGCAGAAAAGTAGACACACGTATTACGTGAGTTTCCCTGGGACAATGTGGCATCATAATAAGGGAAGGAATACAGGAGGTAAAAAGGAAATGCAAGAAACAAAGACAAATCAGAGTTTTAAAAATTACTATTATAGCTGATTAAAAAAGATCTTTATGCAAAACCAAGCACTACACAGGAGAAAACAAAGCACCATCTTGATAGAAACTGAAGCAGAAGGCAATTCCTATCACCACTTCCACACACTCACTGACCAGTGCTGGTAACTCTTCTATATTAGGTAATGGGATTTCATAGTGATCAGGAAATAAAACGAGTTTTGCTTCATCTTCATATTCAAAGTCATCACTGTTCAGATCGCTGTTTGTCTCTAGATCTGGAAAACAAGATGGGGAATATTAGGAGATTGTCCCGAGATCAAGATTCCTGAATTGTGGCATGGGTACCATTATGAAGCATTGCTCGCCTGGCATCAGCCAACAAGTTGATACTGTCAGTAAGTAGTTTCTTCTGGCTATAAATGTTTGTGAAATCCTGATCTAAACTGAAAGCTGACCATCTTGCAAGAGAATGCTCTGAGGGCAAAGATTTCCATCTTAATCTCACCCCCAGTCACAGTTGATTTGGCCATTCTCCAAGCAGTGCTCTGTTGCAGACATCACATTCTGGGAAGCAGCTAATAAAATACTGCTCATCTTGGATAAAAACAGGATGTAACACTGTTCATGTCTTTCACTCAGGATCTTGAAATGCTATACAATATAGAGACCAGGTCACACTACCCATGTCCAAATTGCAGAGCAAGAATAATGCACCTCTGTTTCAGCCCCCCCATATTTTCCAGATGACAGGACTGGCTTGAAACATGCTATGACTCTCATCCATCTTGAACCTCTGGCCTTTCTGCCCATGAAGATGTCCAAGGCTGGAAGTATTCACACATCTCATTCATACTCTCAAATAGCTAAAGCAAGTACAGTTATACCAGCATTATCCCTCTCTTGCAAACTTCACTCTGTAACCAGCATAAATGTTTAGGAAACACTTACTAATAACGCTTTCCTTTGAAGGTAAGTCTTCCATAGTGTTTGTGTGCCCTCTTATTCCAGTGTAAAGATGACTTTTTTGCTTAAAAACGTGCCTTCAGCTAAAACAGTAATTCAGAAATAAGTGGATCCAGAGAGAAGCCAGTGGGGTATATAAGCAGCTAAATTACTAGTATTTTTATCTCTGGCTTCCTCAAAAACATAATTATCCCATAGTGACAAGATTGAGTTCAAATCTGGCTCATCTCTTTCCAGGACAACTGAAAAAGTTAAGACCAAACATGTGCAAGCTCTGACATTTCACAAGATTCAACTGCAAGAGTAGCCTATGCAATGGAATGTTCTGGATTCTTCTCCCACCTGAAATGCTAGATTGACTGTATTCCAATTTACCAGACAGTCACTGACAGAATAAGGTTCAACCAAGAAAGAAGATACGTTAGCAGAAGCTAAAGCTGGCTCTTAATTTCACTCTAAGTACATGCATATGCTTAATGGCTCATTCAATACTAAATGAGCACTGGCAGCAACCACTGCACCCAGGGAATGACTGAAATCTTAAATGTATATTTAGCAGAGAGGTGAGAATGGCAGAAGCCAGATTCAGAAAACTAAACTCTCTGTTTACCCAGTGGGCAGTAACAGCCTGAAATCCTAAGTGATAAAACAAGTATCAAAAGGTATTTCAACTTGACCTGGAAAGACTACTTCTTGAGAACAGCATAATCCAGTTTTCATTCAATTCTTGGCTCACCTGCTGCACCAGCCAGTCCTGAGGGATGGCAACCCCTATTGTCAGCAACTTCCAGCACCATAACCTCTTTCTCAGAAGTAACCAAAAAAAGCCCCTTCTTATCAGCTGAATATAGACACAAAAGCAAGGACTTCTTATACTGAATGACATTTATAAAGAAAATATTAATTTGTTACTAATTCCCCAGATCATATTATTTTCATAAGGATCCCTTCTGTTACTGCAGCATAAGAGATAACCAATGACCTCACTTTACTCTGGGCTTCTTTCCCATCTTGTATTACAATCCTGTGTTTTAATAAAGGAGTGAATCTCAACAGACAGTCTGTAACAGTAGGCTTTTTCACTCTCTGAAGCAAAGAAATTTAGTATCTCCAAATTGACAAAGGCAATGGATCAGAGATACGACCTGAAATTTGATGGTGATCAGGATAGCAAAACCTGAAGCACTGACCATCTCCTAAATATGACAGAGGTTCCTCAAAAAGAATGAAAACACCATGTATCTTCAGCCGACTTTCAAGACAGCAAACGTCTCTTCCACGGCCTGCAGTCACAGTCGCTCAGCCACCAGAGGGAACCTAAGGACAGCTCACATCAACTGCTGTTATCTGCAGACATGTGAGATGGGCTGGTATTTTTATTTCCTT
>JAOEHX010054027.1:5711-52245 GCA_025448015.1 Bolborhynchus lineola | reverse complement strand
ACCGACACTAAGCTTATGGTATTTAAAATCTGCTGTATAGAAACAGCAATGATATAGTTCCCTGGATTCAAAATTCACACGCTTCAGCTCACTTCACAAGCCAGACAACAGCCAACTAGTAGTAACTTTACTGCTGCTGACCTGACCTGCATTTGAACTAGTGATCCAGGGATAAAAACTGAATACCCTATTAGCAATCATCCACTGCCACATAAGGACATCACATACTTAGAAGCATCAGCCTTTTGTGTCCAGTGGGTAGGCAAGGAAAGTTCCTTTTTACCTTTGTGGGTCTCATACCATTGACATTACCAGAAAAGCAGAAAACCATGTCCTGTAGGCATGGCATTCTAGATATCTGACATACCAATATGGCATCATGCTTCCTATTTTAAAGAAAGATGCATGCAACTTCATAACAGGAAAAAAAAATGTGGATTTAGCTGGCAATTCAAATAACTTTTGAAGGTGACCATGTAAACCTGGTAGACTTCTGCTCCACACTCCTACTCACTCTGAATAGGAATTAAGTACTGCCGGTACTTTCTGGCAATTATCACTCTGAAGACAGTTTTCTCAGGATTCAGACCCAGTACATAAGACTGGAAAGGACTTCTAAAGTCACTCTGAAATCCCTTGCTACAGCAGATGACCATACAGACTTATTCCTTCTGTTGACCATCAGACAGGCCCCTTACTGATGTCCAGCAGAAAATCCCCAAATCACTACTCACCCTCTTATACCTTGCCTTGTATGTGCTGAGAGCCATAGCTGCAAAGCTCAGTAAGAAGTTCGACCTGCATTATATTTTCCATGCCTGTGCAAGAGCCAACATGGCTAAGAAAGCACGAGCATAGATATAATAGAAACAGACAATTATTACTTTAGAAGGCAACAGAGTCACACTAAACGAGGGCAGAGGTTGACCCTGTAGCCACCAGGCACCATGTGCAGTCTGTAGGCAGCTCTGAACTTAGATTTTAAAACTAGAGCAGAATTTCAGAGAGGAATAAGAGTAACTGTATGAAAGAGGAGCAGGGGGAAATTGACTTCAAATGCAGCATTATTTGACTAAAAATTACTGTAGTACTAAAGGCACTGAAAAATATGAACCTTCAAGCACTATACTTCAGACAAGAAGAACTTCTGAGGAAAAAAAAAGGCTTTACTCAGTTCCAAGACTGAGGCACAAGACAACCAACCAGTCTAATCTTTCTGAAGAGCGAACAACTTGATGGCAAATGCCCATATGATATTGTGGACTAACAGCTTTACGGCACCTCCTCAGCACCCCAACTAAACTCTGTGGTCACTAGAACAGTGTCCATAGGTCGTAAGTGTGGTGTTGGGAGGCCAGGATGACAGCCAAAGCAAAATAACAGACATTACAACAGAGGCTCAACTGACGTTATTTTGGGCAAGTAGTCAGTAGAGTAAATTTACTGCAGCTCATAGGCATCACTTTAGTGATGGTGAGAAATTCACTGCTGCTGAACTGACTGAAAACAGCAGCTGGAAGTGGAAGACAGTACTGTAAACCAACCTACTGGAGGGGAAGAAAAGGAGTGGAGGTGCTCAGATCAGATTTAGACAGGTTACCAACAGACTGCACTAATAATAGTGGCATAAGGAAACTCCAGCCAGGACCCCTAAACAGGATTTCCTGTGCATATGGATGTATCTGTGTCATATGAACAGGAACATAAACACAAAAATTGAATGAGAATGTTAACTAGTAAGCCTACAACTAATTCTGAAACCCTAGAAAGACATCTTAGGAATCTGGGCTTGACCCTGCTCTTTCACTGAAAAGCAATAGACAAATTTGTATTGACTTGGAAGTGGAGGACTGAGTCTTCAAATCAAAATATTTCTTCCTGAAGCCTCTAAATAATAGTGAATTGCAGCAACAGCACTTTGCAAAATAAAGGTTATTCAATTCATTTGTCTTCAGGCATATCTGAAACACTGACCTCACCAGATGAGCTATTAAAAAAATAGGAACAAAAAAAAAAATAAAACCACTTTAGCAATGACAGTCTCCTCTGTGGCAAAAGGAAAAGCAAAACTTTGTACTAAGATCATTTAGATAATTCACTATCTGTAAAATAACATTAAAGTTGCTTGCTACGGTCTAATCAGTTCCACTGCTACTGCTGGTAACTTCGCACAACTTTACTGCACTAAAATTTTAAAATATTGCTGGAACACACTCAAACCCTCCTAAATCCCAGCTTTCCACTCGTAGATGCATACTCTTTACGCACGCACTTAAATAAATACAAACTTAAACCACTGGTAGTAAAATTCTTCCAAAGCTTACCAAACAAAAGCATCCATACTGAAAATAGGGTTCTGCTACTCCCTGCTATGAGATCTAGGACAGTTAAGTGAAGCTGTGGTGAAATGCAGCATGGGCACTCTTATGAATGGTCTTTACAGTTAGAAACAGTAGACATAAGTACATTCAACTGCCGCAGGCAGGCCGATACCACCCAGGAAAAGCCCAACAAGTTTACATGTTCCCCAGACACTCTAAGTGGAAGCTTTGTCTTCCTTTCCAAAGCTTTCTCTGAGACCAGCTGTGTGTCATGGATATGGCTCCTCACTGACACTCCTCTCACCAGCAATTACCATCCTCACAGATCTGCTGACAGAGCTGTTCATTTGAGAACTTCAAAACACTTTTAATTGATGGTCTAAGTTAGCCCAGACTTTGCTCTAAACAGAGTGCACGCAACTTCCTGCACTGGCAGATCCTGCTATGATAACTTATCTGGAAGAGGATGTCTTCTGTGGACAAGTTTTACGAAAGTCCCTCTGTCAGCTCTGTTTAGCCTAGATCCCAGACTTTGGCAGGGGCTGACAGGTGCCTAGAAGAGAATACCAGAACGGGGCAAAAATGCAGAGATTCCTCCTGCAAGATAAACCTCTGACCTTCCAGATAACTATCTAGGGAGTTTTGTTTGCTGGGGCCATGAGGAGTGCACTTGCCTCGTTGGTTTTGAGAGATGGGGAAGATACTGCATGCAGCTGTGGTTTCTCTACTCAAAAAGAGAGGTTCACTTCTTATTTATAAAGCAAAATAGTAAGAGAACAAAATATAAAATGCTGCTCTACACCATGTTTCACTTAACTCTCCCTGCTGCTGACAACTGAGCCGACATTTTCAGAGAACCGTTCACACCATCTCTCTCAGAACTACCTTTCTAAACAGCTATAGCTAATTTAGACATCACTATATACACACAGTTAAAGCACTTTTCTTCTTTGCATTTTCCAACATTCACTTCATCTATAGTTTAGTTACTAGGCACATTTAAAAATCACTTTTAGATTTTAAATCAACCACCAAACTCTATTTCCTAATTTTCCAGCATCTTCCCAAACCTTTTATGATCGCATTAATTCATCAGAATTAGAACATTATGAAGGACTCTGAGGATAACTCTACTGTAAGAACCGAGACTCCAATCTTTTTAACACAAGGATTTTCCCCCTTATTCTACTACCCCTTTTGACCAGGGTTTCATAAGGAAGATCACAGTACATCCTGTTAACCAAATTGCTCTTGTTCACATCATCACCAAATATGTAGGGAGATTACTACACGGTCACAGAATATTCTTACATTCAGAACCATTACTTTAGTTTGGAAAATCCATAATGGTTCTTATCTGTTACAGCATACTTATACAACTTTTCCTTGGTTCTCATCCATTTGTTTCCTTCCAGATGTGCAAATACAAAAAACAAATTTAGTGATGGTCACTTTTCCTTGTCCCATCATGTCTTTTCTTATTATTATTTTTTCCCCCTATACCTGGTATCACATTTACCATACTGTGGCTGATTTAAACAAGAGGTTGCATACCAAAGATGACAGCTGGTTCTTATCTGAGAGCCTTGTGAAGTCATGGGAAGCTACCATCTCGTCCAATCAGTTAATTTTACAGACTGGATCTAAAACCTCTTTGTGGGACAGCCACACATACTGACAAGCACAAAGTATCTTCAATGTTGCTAGCCTAGCTAACAATGCAGTGAGGATACTATTCCATGCATCATGATGCAGTCTGCCCTAAATACCACTCCAAATCCCCTGAAATTTGCACATTTGAGCTGAAGTAACCATATCTACACTGCCTAGCAACACCTAAATAACTTAAAGGCAGCTCCTCTATTTCAATGCACAATGTTTTATTAGTCTTCCTGACTACACAGAATACTCATAGACAACACCCTCCAGCCTTCTCCAAAGGAAAACAAAGTAAACTCAAACCCCAATTTTATTGTTATGCACACACACTTTGTCATGGATCTTTTAAGGTTTAGGGAAAAGATAAAGCTTCCAGCTGACTGACCCAACCAGTCTGTGTTTCCATTGCATTTATTGGATATCAGCAGTGCTACAAAGTAATCAGTAAGTACCCAAAAGATGTTGTCCTAATACTGAGGAGACTGAGAAGGGTTTAGTATCTTTAATAGCTTTACATCAAAGAAGATTATAAGAAGCAATGTAACAAATGCCTAAACTGGACCCAGTTTGTACACAAAGCTTAAATCCCTGGGTTTTCAGAGAATTCTTCAAAGACACCTAGAAACACCATGACGTTAGAGCTATCCATTGATAATTTTCTATTCCTGTTTGACAGGGTAACCCCTACATTGCAGGCTACGTATATGGGCTTTACGCAAACCTCTACCATAAGTGCCTAAGGTCACCACAATGAGACAGAACTAAAATGGACTGGTAACATTAGAAGCCCAGCAGCAACGAACCAATGAGGAAGATGTTGGATTAAGAGATAAAATGCCAAATTTGGCTAACCATCTCTGCTGCTGTCACATGCAATCAGCTGGCCTCTCTGTGCTTTGATTTCCTCAGCTATGAACAAGGACAGGAATTATTATTTGTTCTTTTCTTTAATTATGACCAAAAAATAATAAAATCTGCTAAGCCAAAGAAGTGAATACAAAGCATTTGGATGCATAGGAAGGGTCAGAATTTATACCATTTTACTCCCAGCCAGCAGGGGCTGCAAAGCAGACTGCAGTAGATCAGACCAGATGAGACGCATTTTCAAAAGTACATTAGATTCCAGAATGTTGGATTAAACAGTGATAGTTCCATGTGCTAAATCCACCTCAGGGGAACTACACCACCTTCATAAGTCTCCTGGGACACTTGAACTTCTGCACTAGATTTACTCAGCGAGAACAAAATGCTCATGTGCAAGGATGGAATTTGAAGACTCCAACATGGCACAGCAGAGGAACTATTCTACCTACATACACTGTGTGCCAGAATACCACAGTGACATGAGCCTCAAAATGCAGGCAGTAGATCAGCAAGAATAAAATTAGATCATGCTTTTGTACTTATTTACTTATTACATTGCTAACACTGTACAACCTTTGCTGCACTGCAACCAGCTTTGTTGCTGAACCCTTTATAAGCATCCAGTAAATTGACAGTAAATGGCATTTAGACCAGCATCTGCAAATTAACTCCTTAACTGACTTAACTCCTATGAAAGAATTTTCATTTCTTTATGACACATCTTTAGATTTTATTTTTCTTTTCTCTCTACGCCCTCCTTTGATATCTTACTCCAGACATTAACAATTTAATTGAACACAATCTACAAAGTCCTCTTAAAGGCAAATTCCACAGATCAAAGTAATTCCAAAGGGAGGCCATGCTATTGTTTCCCTTCAGCCATAAGAACTGCTAACTGTAAAGAAAATGTCTAACCTCTTCACAACCAGAAAAAAAAAAAAAACAAACAAAAATATCACTATTTGCTATTAATACAGAGAGAATAAATAACAAATGAATCAGCTGCTTTCCATGAAGCAAGGTGATATAACTGCGCACAAAACAGGAAAAGAATTGGTAAACAGATGCTCATGATAAATGTACTGTTGCATTAATTAGAGGAGAGACCATTTATCTAAAAACTTTGAAACGATAATAACCCTTCCTAGGACCAGTTGCTTAGCATAACAATGCCACAGTGAGGCCCTGTGATATCTAAACATTCAATCTAAATAAGCATTTTAATAAGAGGGTGCTTTGTCGAAATCACAAAGAGAGAAAATTTGTCAAAAAATACCTACAAACCCTAGGCTGCTGTGAGAATAATTGAGGGCCTACTTCTTCAAATGAAAAACCACAACAATCCAATACAATCAAAACCAAACAAAAATCATCCAACCAACCAACCCTAACCTTTTCCCCAACCCCCCTTCCCCTCCTCAGAAACCCCCAAAATAACAACCAACCAAAAAACAAGGAGCTCCAAAGCCAGACAATATGGCAGACAAAACACAAGTTCACATGCAGACAGGGTCAGAAAAGGACTGTGTGAAAATAGTTGTTCACAATACCTAAAAATAGCTTAGCATTCCTCCTTTTTGGTAAAGCTCCACCAGATGCCCCTGGTACCTTCTGGAAAGAGAGAAAGAAACGGTTTGAAAAAAATCTATCAATTGAGACAAGAGTAAACCAGCAATAACCCCATACCATCACCACTTCTAACACACATCTATCTGTTCATGGTCCTACTATCAAATCACAGTCCTTGCTGAGCAAGAATGTAAATCCTCTTCATTCACTTCTGACAAGGGAACTCAACTCATCATTTCTTACTACCCTCATGGAGTGAGAAAGCCACCATTTGAATCTTTCATAATTTGCTCTGTTCATAATTAAACAGAGCATGACTCATAGTCATCATGGGTGGCTGCTGTTCTGTCCACAAACAGAAGCATCTACCATCACTCAGACCTATCACCACTTGATCTCTTACAGTATTTCTTAATGCTAAAGCTGAATTAGAGAGGGGAAGAAAAGGCTATTATGTGCATAGAAGATTCAATCCTTCATAACTAATTCCAGTATGAACACTTTGCTGTGATCTATTAGTTCAGCTAATTTTCTTCTATCCAGAAAAAAATACCCTTTCCAATAGGATCCATGCCTGCTTCCATTGAGATCAATCCAAGTTACTACCATGCTTTCTTAATATTAGAAAGTATGGAGGAAAACCTGACAACATGCAAGCAATGGTTTTAGAAGGACTTTTTTATTTTATTTTAATTTTATAATTTAAGTAAGTTCCACAGCTGGAAATAATAACTTCCAAGTGACATTCCATTTCAAGAACTACTTCCCCAGTTCAAAATGCCTCATAATAGGGAAAACACTAGAAGCCAAGGAAATGTGAAAGTCAATGCACTTGCCTCTTAAGCTGTTTATTAACAGCTATCATTAAATCAAATCAAGATAAATAAGCCTCTGTGGCTATAATGCTAACATGATGTATTATGTAGTATATGATGTCAGTATAAATTGTGAGGTTGTTGAGTAACTTTTTTTCTTTTTTAATAGTAATATTGGGATACAACAGGTGGAGAGAAACCAGCCAAGAACCTGTCAGCCTAGGGAAAGTTCATGTGTACCTCTGCTCTGTGAAAGGGTCACATATTTTGGGTGGTTCCCTTCACCATGTAAATAAAGCTTTGGCCAAAGCTACTGCTTAAATCATCAGTGAAGTCTCATACATCATAGAAAAGTTTTCCATTCTTAGAAAGAGCAGACGTCAACTAACACTCATTGGCTGCACTTAAGAACAGAACCTATTATCCATATATACAACTCCTAGCAAAATGGAGTTGGGGTCACAACTCCAACATTTAGGGAAAAAAAAAAAAAAAAAGTCCTCAATGAAGTAAAAATAATAAGCAGAACTTTCTTCCCCCCCTTTTTTTTTCCCCCTTAATACTACTGGAATTTAAGCAGTGGAAAGGAAGTTGCCAATAATCCAAATCTATTTTTAAAAAGCAGCAGCAAGATACAACATATAAAATTTCAATAAGAGAAGTCCAGGTTAGATAATAAGGAAGAAGTTCTTCACTGTGAACATGGTGAGGCACAGGAACAGGCTGCCCAAAGAAGTATTCAATGCTCCATCCCTGGCAGTGTTCCAGGCCAGGTTGAACAGAGCCTTGGGTGACGTTGTCTAATGTGAGGCATCCTTGTTCACAGCATTGGGGCTGGAACTAAATGATCTTAAGGTCTTTTCCAACCCAAACCATTCTAAGATTCCACGATAATCCAATTACAAATATCTATGAATGTATATTTGAGCATGATTATTTATGAATAAATATAAAAAAATTATGAATAAATAAATACCATACTCCAAGGATTATAGCTTCAGAACTAAAGAAAATGTTACCAATACTAGGAAGCTCCAACTGCATTCTGATGCCACCAAGTGGGATATTGTGAAAGTCATTAAGACTACAGATTTCAAAGAGGAATAATTTGCACAGAGTGTTTATCTGCCAGCCTGACATTAAATATTTCAGCTTGATTTTCCAAACTGGTGAATATATTTGAACTGGAATTGCAGATGCTCAACAGTCCTGAGAAAAACAGAAACTGACAGAATTTTTTACCTTATAGAATCATAAAATCATATCTGTCAGGAATCACTGCAAACAGTTCCCATTCACAAAACTGTTTTGGCTTCTAATAGATGTGACATACACAGCAAATAGGAGTCCACACAATCCATCAGCAGTGGGATTAAATTCTGTTAGTGATGTTTTTCATACAAGGTGTCAGTGTAGCCTGTTCTCTTTAACTCCACCACTGCCACATTTTTTAACAGCACAATCACTGAATAATATAGTAACCCAATACTGTAGGAAATTTCATGCTTCTCTGCTCAGTGTTTTCAATAGGGCTGAGGTGTTATTATAGCACCAAGCTAAAGACCCGCCTGCGGCTGAATACTACCCAGGCAGCTGTATACACATCATATACTACAGCAAAGTGGCTGATTTAAAAATTCTGAAGAGTGAAACTCTGTGAAAAGAAAAAAAAAATTAAAATTTTATTTTTTAATTATCTAAGAATTTTACCAGAGGGTGCTTTGTAACTTGCACTTGTGCACATCTCTGACGATTCAGCAGATGCTTCTGGTGATGACCTGCTACTGGCAGATACTGAAGATCCACTTAAGCCAATAGGCTGAAGATCTGACCATTATTTTCTAACTGAATTGTGACAAGATACACAACTCATACTTATACATACAAACACCCCTAGAAGCAAATAGGAGTTTCTGCAGCAATGCAGTGCATTCTGCAAGCAGGATGCCAAGGGAAGCACAGCAAGAATAGCAGCCTCACTAAGAGTCCTAAAATAGCATATTCAATGTTTTGGCTTTACTGTTTCCCACATCATCAAAAGACTGGCTTAAAAACAACACACTCAAAAAAAACAAAACCCACAATGTAGCATGTCCCAGATGCTTCATAGCACTGTACCAGCGAAGGCCTGACGTTTCATATTGCCCAAAGGAAACATGGATAGCACGTAAGAAGCAAACACTCATTGTAAACAAAATCCACAGCTAATCTACGAGGAATCTTACCTATGAGCTATGTCAGATGACACAATATTCACCTGTACTGTAGAGTCAAACACTCTTTCCTACCACACGCTCCAGTGCACCAGTGGACTCAGATCAAACACAGATACCAGGCCCCTCTGCTACATTATGATTCACAGGGAGAAAACCAGGAACCACTGAACTAGATCAGCTGAAGAACATCAAACAGCAGTTGATATATTTGTTCCCTTTTGGAGTTCTGCAGCCTAACCTTTATCCAGGAAAGGAATTTCTGAGGCCTTATTTTAATCCCAGTTTATCTTAATATTGAAAATTCCCAGGTCACATGCTGGGAGAAAAGTTACATACAAGGAAAGCTGACAGGATTTCTGCCCACCTGTCTCTAGTCCTAGATATCATCTTTCAGGAGTGTTAAATTCACTTGTAAGAACTGTTGCTAAAACTAGATGAGGACCTCCAAAAACTCAGTTAAGAGTGTGAAGGAAAATACTGCTATCACTCTTGCAAGGAAAAACAATTCTAAAGTGTAACAAACACCATTAGGAATCTCAAACTGGAGACATGCAATCCATCTCACTGTAATTCAGATAAAATATGACTAGCCATCTACTGGTAATAAAATAAGTGGTCAGGGCACTTTACATATCTCAGGGCCTCCATCACCCATGGGAAACACTGCTATAGAGTAAGAAACATGAAGTATTCTATCCCACCCCAAGCAGCTATTTTAGGCCTTCTATCTTGCCAAAGAGGACAGAACACATGGGGAGTGAGCTGTAAGCACACCTAGTGCCTTCCGTACAGCTCCGGTCAGAAGTCATTAACAGCCCTTCAGAGATACCAGACCAGCCACACACAAACAGATGTTATGAAGAACAGGTTACAAGTTACTGTAGATATGCAGTGATATTATGGAAGAACAGTGAACATGAAATTTGTATGTATACATCCGTAAGTGCGCGGGTGTTAAGACTCAATGAAAGCAGCGTACCGCTCCAGAATCTAGCATTAGATCCCAGGTCAGGGTTAAGGCTTGTGATTTAATTATACAGAAATCTTAGGATGAAAGTCCCACTACCCTGAGATAATACCTCATATTAAAATAAAAACAAAAAAACAAGTAGTTCTACCAAAGCTCCAGAAAAATATTTGGTTAGCTATAGTATGCATGTAATATGCAGAAAATACACATGGGATAGGCAGAAGCATGTAATGAAAAAGATCAGTGGAAGCCAGGCAACTGGCTGCTTTGAAGTTCTGATTCTTTAGGGTCTTTGATTCACCACAGAACTGAAGTTAAGGGATTGGCTGGGATCTAAGCACCTGAATTTGACATCCAAGCCTCAAATCTGAGTATGTTCATCTCTGTCATTCAAGATTTGATCTGTCTGCAATGCATTACCTAAATGAGACCCAAGAAATACCGGGGTAGTTAGTTGGGAAGCCACAGGTCTCACCTCTATCACACGTCGTTTCAGATGCAAATATACACACTGTCCTGTTTTCCGGTAATGCCTCTCAATGTGTTCCCTTCCAAATCCCAGAAATGTGTTCATGCACACATAGAGACCTCCTTCTGAATCCTAAAACAAATGACAAAAACAGTTATAGCACAGAAGGAACAGAATAGGACAGAAAGGACACAGCAAGGAGGGAATAAATAAATAAATAAATAAAAATAGCAGACTCCTCCTGTTATCAGGCAAGCACTTAAAATACACCTTTCATAGCACACTATGGTGCTTATATTAGTCATCCTCTAGAAATTCCACACCATATCATAGCCTATAGAAAGTCACTGGAATAGGTCACTTTGGAACTACAGATTAGCAAGTGTCCAAATTGGAGGTCTATAAGTTACTCTTGAAAAATTCCATTTGAATGCCTGATCCACAGAGATCTGTAGGTGCAGAAATTTGTAAAGCATAGAAATAATCAAGCATAGCTATCTGAAATAGAACTTTTTTTGAGCATTTGATTGCAGGAACTATATTCCAAATCAGAAGTGCGGCAGAGCTCATAGTCCAGGGATTCAGCCACAACTCCTACTGTTGATCAGAGTCTTGTCTGAGAAAAACAGACCTCAAGTGATCTTACAGCTCAAAACTGGCTAATAAGAAAATCCCCAAGTGTTCTGTGAACATTTTTCAGTGCCTATCAGGGATTCTCTCTATTCATGCAATTAGAGTGCTTGGAGACAAGGGTACTGAAAGGAAATACAAAGATATATATTCCTGGTACTGATCACAAATGCTGACATAACCTGGCAGGAGTCTTGTCACTTTCTGCTCTCCTAAAAGCTGCGTGTCACTGGGGTCTTGTTCCATTTTAACACTACTCCTCGATCTCTCTTATATATTCAGACTCCCAGAAGGACTTTCAGTCATCTGGTTCATAAGTGTTGGATCAATTTTTTAAGCCCTCTCCAACACATATTGTATTGAGTAGACGGTGCATAACAAAGATTGAGCCTCTCAGAAACACTGTGACCTTCCTTCTATTGTGGACGTGTTTGTGCTACTAGAGCACAAACACAAGTACAGAAAAGCTCACACTATATTTCTCAAAGAACATGAACTAAACCATATTCAACCTGAAAGAAAATTAATAAATAAATACAAAACCTTACATCCAGAAAATAAAAAAAAAAAGTCACCTCAGGCACATACATGCACATAATCATGTACTGAGAATTGTTACATCAACAATTGTTTTGACAGAATACCACCTGATAGTGCCATACCTGAAATATATTCAGTGTGGTAAACCACAAAATTCTCTTCTTCCGGCTTACCTCTCTTCAGGGCTCTGCCAGGCAAGAACCTGTACACTACCTCCAAGCCCTAGCAGGCCTCTCTCTCAGAGTGAACACAAAGCTGCCCATCATGCTGCATCAGCCAGCCACAGTACCAGTTAGGCTCTTTCCAGTTCAGTGTACTCAAACAAGCAGCAGAGGGCAAGTTTGACAGAAATCACAGCTGATCACCGATATTCACCTACCTGCACTAGGTTAATGCACCTTATTCTCTTCCAGAAGAAGAAGCTGAAGGGCTAATAGTGTTGAACAGCTGTTGCTCCCTTGATACATGGCACAGACCAGATAGAGCCTGGTAAGTCTCTCTCCTCCCACTATGAAAACCAAGCTTGAATGTACCACTCTAAACACAGTTATTTCTCCCCAGTCTCTTTCAAGACTGGCACTGAGTATTTCTAAGGTCTTGAAGGAACGCAAGATTCCACCTTACCTATAACCCTCAACCATACCTCTATGCTACACCTTCAAGCATGTTTGTTTGAATCAATACAACGCCAGAACTGAAGAACTGCCTCAGACACCAACTAATACTGGTACTTCCACAGTGGGCAACACAGCCATGGAGCAGAGAAACACACCATGAAGAGAGACCAGAGAATGATTATTTACCCCAAGACTTTAGAAAGTATCTCTTCTGCTTCTCTTCATGTGGATCAACACTTACAAGCTTCAGCAACTCAGATTTAGGAAAAGATAAACATGTAATGATCTATATAGCTGTTGCTTTAACTAAAGGACAAAAAATTGCTCTGAGCATTCCAATCAAACCAAAGCATAAGGGTTTAAACTATCTGCCATTCACACTTAATATATAACAGGAAGTCATTCCTTTAGCATTTAGATACCACAATGATTATATCTGCAGAGTAAATAGTAAACTATTTAGCCATCTAATTTCTGATCCACATAACACCTACCTGAGATTCTATTAAAAATAAAACAACTATACAGCTCCTTTAAATCCAAAATATTCACAGCTTTGAGAACACTGCTGACAGTTAAGATTGTGCTCAAAAGTAATAAAATAGTTAAAACTCAAAATCTGCTATTCAAAATATTCTTAAAATACAGTTGTATTTAAAAATTGTAATTATATTCATTTAATTAATTTTAATTTCCACTACACTTTCACAGATTTATCCATTTAAGACTCATTATACCTTAGCTGTCTACTCTTACAGCCTGTATTCTAAATCCTTTTGCATTACCTTCTTCTGTGAGAAAGTCATGGATGTGTCCTCTACAAGAGAGTCCTATAGGCACCCAGACTAAATAAAAATGCATAGTGTTGTCACTCTAGGGTCTCAGAAGCTTTGTTTACAAATTTGTTTTCTTGGAGACCATTTTCTCTTTTTCTGGAGGGAATCCAAGAGACCACTGAACCGCTCTGATAAGCAGCCTATGACAACAATCTGACAATTCCAGTGTATGAGCTAAATGTAGAATCTGAGTAAGTTGGTTGTGGTTACTAACAAAACAGTTATTTATCCTGGAGAACGCAGGCATGCTATTCTCTCACACAATTTGGAAAGAATTGGGCAGACTGTTCAAAAGCCTAAAAGGTCACAGCAAAACAGGGATGTGTGAAAAAGCCACCTTTGCAGAAGGCTGTATAAAGGATCAGGCCCCTGCCTGGTGCTTAAAGAACGCCTGACTGTGATCTAAGACAAGCTTCATGCTGGAGAACTTAACCCTACTGAGCATGCAACCAGTTCTGGAAGGAACAGTATTTTACATACCCTGTGGCATATAAATCATTGCAACCAACAGTCACTTTACATATGTATGAATGTTTACACTGGAGAAAGGCAACATATCTAAAGCACTGAAGACAGTATCTTACACCAGAAAAATAAAGCCTGTCTCAAGAATCAAAGCTAAGATGGTCACAGCAGAATCACAGAATGGTTTAGGTTGGAAGGGACCTTAAGGATCATGTAGTTCTAACCCCCCTGCCATGGGCAAGGACACCTTCCATTAGATCAGGTTGCTCAAAGCCCCACTGAACCCGGCCTTGAACACTGCGAGGGATGGGACAGCCACAACTTCTCTGGGCAACCTGTGCCAGGGCCTCAGCACCCTCATAGTGAAGAATTTCTCCCTAATACCTAACATAGATCTTCCCTCTTCTTGTAGACCTTCTTTAGGTAGTGGAAGGCTGCTCTAAGGTCTCCCCAGAGCCTTCTCTTCTCCAGGCTGAACAACCCAAGATCTCTCAGCCTCTTCACAGGAGATGTGCTCCAGCTCTTTGATCATCTTCATGACCTTCTCTGGCCTCTCTCCAACAGGTCCATGTCCTTCTTGTACTGGGGGCTCCAGATCTGAATGATGTACTCCAGTTGGGGGTCTCACCAGAGCAGAGAGGGAGAATCACCTCCCTTGACTGGCTGATCATGATTCCTGTGATGCAGCCCAGCACACAACTGGCTACAAGCTCACACTGTCAGGTCATGTGGAGCTTCTCATCAACCAATACCCCAAAGTCCTGCAGCTCAGGGCTGTTCTCAAGCCATTCACCACTCAGCCTGTATTTGTGCTTGGGAGAGCCCTGACCCACATGCAGGACCTTGCATTTGTTTACCTTCATGAGGTCTGCACAGGCCTCCACTTCAACTTGCTAAGGTCCCTTTGGATGGCATCCCTTCTCTCCAGCATGCTGACCATATCACACAGCTTGGTGTCATCAGCAAGCTTTCTGAGGGTACACTCAACCCTGCTGTCCATGTCATCAACAAAGATGTTGACCAGCTCCTGTCCCACTACTGACCCCTGAGGGGTAACACTCATCACTGGTCTCCACCCAGACATCAAGACATGACTGCAGCTCTTCAAGTGTGACCACTGAGGAAGTTCTTTATCCACTAAGTGGTCCATTCATCAAATCCACATCTCTCCAGCTTAGAGAATGTCATGCAAGGATAGTGTCAAATGCTTTGTCCAGGCAGATGATGTCAGTTGCTCTCCCCTTATCCACAAACGCTGTAACCCCATCATAGAAGGTGACCAAATTTGTCAGGCACAATTTGCCCCTAGTGAAGCCATGATACACCAGGTGCTTTACAGATACAAAGGGAGACACAGTCCACACCGGGAGAGAAGTTGTGCTTTGTTTCTTAAAAAAAAGTCTTCTTCCTTATTTAGATAGTAATTCATGTTTTGCAGAGGAGGAAGGAAAAAGAGCTAAAATGCAATAGATTTACCTCAGGCCTGAAAAACAGAGCAACAGATTTACCTCAGGCCTGAAAAACAGAGCAAGGAAGCTGGTGGACAAGAGATTGGGCCAACACAAACTCCAGTCCACAAGGAACGAGAGAGAGAATACCACCTCACTTCACATATGCTTATGACACCACAGACTAACGGCTTTCCAACACTACTAACCTGATCAGTATTTGAACTAACGGCCCATATCTCATTACCAAACCCAGAACCATTTAAACTCCTCAGGGCAATCTAGGGTTTAGCAATTTTAGACAATAATGGATTTATAAAACCACTGCTGCTGTGGTGTTCTACTAACGCAACAAAGAGTTACATACTCAGGCAAATCTACTACACAGCTATTTTCTTTAGGTCCACTAGAACAATGATAAATATTGCTAATATAGGTATCAGAGAAGAGGGCAAAATGGCACCTCAAGTCTTCACAAGTCTTCATACCTAAATATAAAGAGAAGTTTGTTTATCCTATCGCATATAAAGTAAAAAGTGCCAGTTATGACAAAGGGTCACTGGCTCCTCTGTGCATTTGGCTATGGTCCATGAGAGCTTTTCACTACAAAATCCATGACCATACAGAACTGTTACAGGCTCTATTCAGAATGTTTATTCATCGGGAATGACCATAATTAATTTGGCTGTGGTCACAAGACCTTTGCTGCGTAACTGCAATCCAATCTTAAATATATTTAGAAAATTTACAGGACCATTCCTAGCATACATATACCACATTGAATCTCACAATAGTGTAACTAAATTAAAGCAGAAAAGGAATCATAAGAGGGTAAAATTTGGCACCTGTCAAAGAGGAGGAGAGGGAGAAGCAATAGAAAAGGTATGGAACAACACAGACATACATAAGCATTAACATGAAAATACATACAAGCATTGAAGAGGAGGCATGTACTACTGGAACTGGTAAAAAGACAAGAGAGATGGGAGGAAAAAAAAAAAAAAGAGCTGGATTGGGCAGAGAAAGGAAAGACAAATTATCTGAAATAAAGTACAGGATTTCTAGTAAATGGACTGTTAGCTCCAAGTGCTAAAGAAATCCTTCCCACACTCTCCCACCAAAATAAACAAACAAACAAAAAAAAAACACCATAAAGAAACAAATATCTAAGTTACTATTTACTGTTTTGTCACACTTTGCAATAACAACAGGCAAAATACTGAAGAAATGACACATAACCAAAATAAAAAAAACGTATGCAGTCTCTGGGGGTCTGATACCACGCGGACAACCAGATGAAGTTATAACAGCAAATATATAAACATTTCAAAAGGTTTAAAATTCATCATGTTCTGGGCTAAATGCCAAGTACTGATGATGGCACTGGGTATTTCCCTATGAACAGATTATTCTACCATTGTTTGACAAAGATGTCTTATCTCTATTGGAGTTTCTAGATGGGCACACGGACAATGCCAATCAAGTGCAGCACTTGCATTTCCTAGCAAGGAAAGAAAAAAATAAAAAGCTGTTCAGGCAGGCAATCACTAAAATGAAACCAAACCACCATTCCAAGAGATGGATTGACTGCTCACTCACATGCATAAGTCACAGGGAGACTCCAGAACAGGGCATACATAATTCCAAAGCAGTATTCACAAGTCACATTCACAGGCAGGATCAAGGCTTCGTGGTAGGTGAGCAGATATAATGGTAAAACTACCATTAGGTACTTCTAATCTGCAACCAGGAACAGAGAACTTCCACGCATCAGCCAACACTGTCTGAGGTCATATTACCCAGGCACAGATTGCATGAGCCACAGACAGAGATCCCATCAAGGTTCACTTCCCAGCTCTAGCAGTGCCACCCATACTGCTTCCATGGCAGCTCAGCGAAAGCCTGATGATTTTTGCTTTGTGCAGAGCCCTAGCCATACAATTCTGTTTGTCACAAAGACAGTGCTTCAGAACAGAAAACATGGGGAAGAACTGAGCGGAAACTTCACGGCTCCACAGTGATTCAGCACAGGTGCAGGGTTGTCCATTTTATCTGCATTTCTGTGTTTATTCTCTAGCACTCCAGGTAACTTACAAAGTCTCTCTGCTACCCATAATATTCCAGCCCATCATTGCTCTGGATAACAGGATAACTAATGTTTGGTCAGTCATGGATATAGAGGAAAAGGCTGGTAAGATCTAAATTTTGATCAAACACACAGAAATGGACAATGCACATACACAGAGTTTTTTCTCCAAATCCACATAGTTACTTCTCACATTTGTGAGACACTGCAGGCATAGCCCTTACTGATTTTACCATTCTCCAGCTTTGGAAGACCACTTCTTTAACCTTGGTGTCCTGGTGTGTGCCCAGCCAGCAAAACACTCACCCACGGGACAGCTTTGGTACTGCCCTGTGATGCAACCGTACAACACTGCTCTGATTTTTCAGGTGATCACCCACCACCAGGCAATTCACTCCCTCAATAACTTGGATATAATTTTGCATATAGGCTAAAATCCTTTGTCTGGAATACTCGATTTGTCTTGGTGTATTCAGTCATCTTACTTGTTTCCTCGCTGCTGCTCCTGTCCCATCAATAGAAACAAGATACCAGGCTACCATTCCCAGACAGTGGCCCCAGTGACTGATTTTCTTCAACGAATATTGACAAAATGAAAAGCCAGATG
The DNA here is from genome assembly GCA_025448015.1 of Bolborhynchus lineola. Classification (NCBI taxonomy): domain Eukaryota; kingdom Metazoa; phylum Chordata; class Aves; order Psittaciformes; family Psittacidae; genus Bolborhynchus; species Bolborhynchus lineola. The sequence goes on along the minus strand of JAOEHX010054027.1, from coordinate 34,133 downwards.
AGAGGTGCTTATTTCTAGAATCATTTATGCAGCATGATTACTGATAGCCATTATACACTGCACACTATCAAGGATTTTCAGTCCTAGCTCTGCGGCCTTATAAACAGCAGAGCTTCAGAATAGTCTAGCCACTGTGAACTGTCCTAACATAACCATTACAGAGTCCCCGAGTCACAAAAATTAAGTTACCAAGATTCACAGAGGAAGCAGTCAGAAGCAGCAAAGTGTTCCAGTGGAGTGAAGCCAAGCTTTAGGCTGTTTGATCAAACAGTTCTGCAACCTACAGAATCAGTTTGGTCCTGTCCACTGTATCAGGCTCATGACCTGTGCTGTGGTTGTAAACAATGCCCTTCATGGAGAAGCTTTCAGAGCATATCCATTTAAACATATACAGCCTGAACGTAGATGTTTCTTATGCCCCAGTTTGTATAGCTTTTGTAGCAGTTGCCTCTCCCTCAGATGCGTCTGGTCCAAAATGACTGGAGGTCTTTGAGACAAGGATCCCATTAAAAGACAGAATTTCCAGCTGAGTACTATACTAATATAGAAATAAGACTAAGACAAAAGATTATGTAACACAATATTTTGCCTCCTGCATTCTACTGAACACAAAGTCTGGCTCATCTGCCAAAAGAGGAAGAGAGATCACAGGGGAGACAGGAAATAGGAGACAGGAAACCTCCATGACAGGAGCACAGACACAGAAAAAGTCACCAGGAGGGACAACCATGTGTCAGATCTGAAAAATGAGAGGCACAGGACTTCATCAGCCAAGTTGGAAACAGGGAAGCAGTACTAGGCTACAATAGCTAGCTGCTGGGCCAGTCACTCAATTCCTGTATAAATAATCAATGGTTATCTGGAACAGGAGTCTTCATCAGATAAAGTTTTTCTAGATGCCACAAAAAAAACCCACAAACAAAAAAACCACATCCCACAACCAACCAACCACCAACCAACACAGAAAAGTCATTAAACATTAACTCTTAAAAAAGCATCTTTTCTAATCTTATGAAACAAGCAAACTAAAAAGTGTCACTAAGGCAGAAATTTGCCTCCTGTTTCTGCCAGCTTTCCTAGAAACCAACTCTAGTATGTTGTTGGAAGTAGGCCAAATCTAAGGACATGAATTTCTCATCTCTCTAGTGGTCTTTCTAAAAATACTACAAGACCATCATGCTACAGTTAATTCACATGGAAAAAAAAAAAATACACTGAATACTCTCTTGTACCTGTCCTACCTCACACTTTTGATCTGAACTAATGACTCCTTGCAGCACAGAAGTACCCCTGTTTTCAGATCTTAACCCCAGGAAGTAAGATTTCCAACTCATGGAAAAGAAACTTCAACCAATTTGAGAACAATCAGTGAAACTGCCCGTACCCACTGGAACACCAACCTCAGCGATGCTACACTGCTCAAATCTGGACAAGGGGCCACAATGATAGAATGACACAGCCAGGTCTCCCAGCCACTTTAAGCTTTACACAACCAAAAGTTAAAGGTGGAGCCTCACACCCAGTACCTCATTTTCTTTGGCATCCCCTGACACAAATAGCTCTGGTTTAACCATCCCATCTTTCTAAGTCCTTTTCAAAACTGCTGCAGAATCTTTTATTTATAAATAGAATACTACTTTGTACCTTAATGCTCACATGTCTGACTATTAGTGTATTTTAAAGATCACAAGACTTCCTTACAGGGAAAGTAATAATACATAATTAGTGTAAAAAACTTGAGTATAGAGTTGCCGTGTGACCGGATATAACACTTTAAAAGATACAGACAAACACTCAGAAAATTTACTTCTCTGTGAGGAAAATCGCTTTGGAGAAGAAAAAAAAAAACAAACAAAAAAAAAATACAACAATAACCAAAAAATGTAAAGCTTGAGGGAAAATTTTACAGCATTAATTACAGAAACTACTAAAGATCTGGTACTGAAGGAAAGTGACAGAACAAAACATCTCGCATTGAGTTGACTCCAGAGACATGCTGAATTTAAACTGTAACAAGGAGCATATTTAAAATGGCGAAATGAGATGATGTGAAGAACACTGAGAAAGAAGCTTACAAGAGAAAACACCTCTGCCATCAAAAAAGTAACTTGGAATCTTACCATGGATCATAAAACCAAGACTGCATTTTTTAAACACTGATCATCTGCTTTAATATTTAACAAAACAAGCAAAGTATGTATCTTTTTCCAAGAGGCAGACACCTCAATAGGAAGAGGCTTGCCTGGGTTATACATAGCTGACCTAAGAAAACAAATTGCAAAACTAACCTAATACAAAGCATAAACATCTCCCATTAGCCAAGGCAACAACCTGTCTGTATCCCTTCATCTTCCTTCTGAACAAAAGACTGAAAAAATAGAGTTCTGCCATTTTCCATTTGTAAACAACACTGTCCAACCCAAGAAAGCACACACTTGCTCTTTAGAATTGTCACCCTATAAAAAATACTCGTATTTGTTAGGTTATACAGGAAGAAAAAAAATAAAATTTGAGGTAAGTCTTTGCTCAGCCAAGGTGCAGAGTGGCATCGGCTGGAAAAGCCATGGAAAACAACAGAAACTGAGACTAGTTTCATTTTTACTGGTACTGCACAGGTTCTGCTAAGCCTTTTGCCCAGCAAATGCCTCTAATGCAATTTAAACAAAAAGCTTCAACAACAGAGCACAACATTTCCCAAAATCTGAAATCTCTTTCCAATAAAATCAAAAGGCTGAAACATCTTGGAGAGAAATAAAATAAAATCACACATGCCAATTCCAACTCCCTTTGCTACTTCTATACAGAGTGTCTTTTTTTCTCCAATGTTATGTTTTATTCAAATGCACTGCTTTGCCACACACAGCTTTTGTTGTATTTACTTGAGGCTTGAGGGGGGATGATTGCTTTTTCAGTCTGCAGCAGTATTTAATATCCCTTCCTACTTGTTAACAACTTTGATAAACCACATTTTGAAGACGAATGAGTGTTGCTAAAAACATCAACCAAGTGGTCATCTGAGCAGAATTTTAAGGGAAAATTGCTGTATATTGATTTCCTAAAAAAAAACAAAAAAAAAAACCCAAAAAAAAAAACCCTTTTATTAAATATATAATGCGATTAGCACCTCAGCAGCAGTGTGCTTTGGCAGTTTTAATCTGACTGCCTCCCAGAACAGTCAGGGCTGCTAGGTGACACTTGAGATCTGAAGAGTGGGGGTAAAAATAACTTCTGTTCAACAAGACATGATGAACACCAGACAGCTGAGTCACCTTTAAATCAATTTTGATTTTCTGAATTAGAAGGTATTATCAAAAAGAGGGGGTTAAAGAATGGAAAAAAATCTGTCTGAAATGTATCTTTCATTGTATATTCTGTAATGTAAACTCTGAGCTTCCTTTTGCTTGCTGCCATTGACTTCAACATCAATACAGAGTGCTCAACCACCTCTGACAAACCTCAACTTCATGTACAGAAGAAACTTACTAAAATTTCAGCTCCATTTAAAAAGTGTAATTTCTAAGCACCTGCTTCTTACATAGCATTTATCATTCATATTAATAACGGCTTCCAGCATTATCAGCAAAATTAAGAATTAGTCAGGCCCCAAACTGCTGCTGAACACCTGCAATCTGCGGAGCTTGTGTTTTGCAAAACAGCTGTAACACCATAGAAAGTTTCCTGTACATCAAGCATTCATCTGACAGCAAACTAAGCAAGCTACTGGGGAAATACTACAAGTTCATTGAAGCCCAATGACAAAACTGAAACCTTAGGAGTGTTTCAGAAGTACTTTCAAACTGATTTTCAGGAACAGCCTTTACTCTGGAAGCTTTCTGTCAAGAATGCAAAAAGAACAATGAGCACCGACACAGCAGAAAACCAGAACTATCGGCATCTACCAGCGGAAACATGCCAGTGAGGCGGCCAGCTACTGCCCTTTTTTGCCACCCGTGTGAGAGCAAACACACATCTCCCTACGGGAGCAAGCTGACTTCGGACCACTAAAGTCCACTTCCCAGCAGGCAGAAGAGCTCCCCCAAATCTGCTAAATCCCCGTGCTTAAGCAACCACTTCGGACCGCCTTAAGGAGAAAGGGAAATACACGAACAAACACAGCCACGGCGTACGAGCCGGCAGCGATGGGCCGAAAGGCGCCCTGATGCAGCAGCCCGCGAGCACAGGACGGGGCAGGGCTGGGCCTCTACGCGCCGCGATCCCCACGCGTGGCGGAGGAAGCCCCGCAGCCTGGATGCGGAGTAAGCCACGGCAGGTGGAGGCGGGCGGGCTGGTAGAGGAAGGAACAGACGAGATTATGAGGCCTGCGGAAGCGGCAGCGACCCCGGGAGAGAGAGACGGGATGCCCCCTGCCCGGGGTGCGACAGAAAGCGGGCCGCGGGAGGGGCTTGGTTTCCCGCAGAGCGCCGGCTGAGGGCAGGTCGGGCGCCCGCGGGGAGGGGGAGCGAAGGCAGCCTGGGGCGGCTTCGCTGCACTCACAGGCGAGTCGTAGGAGAAGGCACACTCCGTCTTGTAGACCCGGTCCCCAGACTTGGGCACCCGGATCGTGGGCATGTAAGGGACAAGCAGCTCGCCCAGGTCGCCGGCGGCCATCTGCGCATCACCGCCGCTGAAGAGCGCGGCCCGCTGCATGTTCCTTCCCTCTCGCCGGCCGGCAGACGACGAGCAGGCACCGCGAGGGCAATAGAAGCGGATAGCAGGCGGACTCGGGGCAGGGCGCGGCGGGGGCGAGCCGTGCCACCGGAGGGAAGGGGGGGGAAGATACTATTTTTAATCCAATGGCGGCGGGAGCAGCACCAGCTGCGGCGGCGGCGCTCGGGGGTCCGGCGGTGCAGACGCGCCGCGTCCCTGTGGCTGCGGAGCGGCGTTCGGCGCCGCGTGTGGGAGCAGCTCCTGGTGTGAAGCGCACTGGTTCATAGGCTGTTGCGGGCTGTGGAGCGGCAGTCTCGTAAGCTCCGGCTTGGAAATCTGTCTGGTAACAAGCGGGAAGAGAGTGGAAGAAGGGCAGGAGAGGCATGCGAATTCCCTTGGGGGTTATTCTTTTCCAGAACCGACTTTGGAAGGAGGGAGAAGGCGGTTTGTTTGGGCTCTTTTCCCCTCACAGGCTGCTTTATGGAGCTCGTGTAAGCCGCAGCCAAAGTTCACACTACATAAATTCTCAGGCTGGTACCTCTCATGACCCGAGAGCTTCCCCAGCACTCCCAAGTTCTGTGTGTGCTCAGGAGGAAGTGCTGAGGGCAAAAAAGGGATTGGTTGTAGCAACCCCGTTTACTGGGAACGTGCCCACAGAGTTTTCCAAGAATGGGGATGCAGACCTATTCTGTGAGTGGGGTAGGAAACGATGAGTGCCAGTTTCCTCTGCTGGAGTCTTGAGTCTCCTCTTCTAGTCTGTGTTCTACCTCAAAGCCCATGTGAGAACCTGCCTCACTTCTCCAGGTCATGTTATCTTGGGCTCTGTCAGTGTGAAGGCAGCTGTTCCCATCCCACCATCTGAAGAAGAGTGTAAGAACACAACTGAAACAAATGTGTGCAGATCCTGGTATCTGTCTGTGAGAAGCAGCTACAGAGGAAAGGATGCAGTTGTGGCCTTAATGATGAGTGATCTCTTACCTGTGCAGGAAGCTAGAGAAAGATTAGTTTCCCATGTATGTCTGTGTTTGGAACTGCAGAGAGTGGTGGTGTTACAATGCGGCTCTGAGGACTTAGTTGAGGTCGGTAATACTGCAGTAGACAATCACTGCAGAGGGTTTAATGTAGTTGTTCTTGTAACATGGCTGTAAGATCCTGCAGGGTGTGATTGTGTCCGTGGCACAGGTGGAGAGTCAACAAATGCTTTGAATGTGGCGCGGAGCAGCTCAGCTGAGGCCCAGCTGAGCATCAGGCTGGAAAGTCAGTAGTGAGAAGTGTGTATTTCTTTTGCTCTTGCAGCTTAGCTCTGAAATAAACTGCCCGGTGCAGAAGTCCTTCCGTTGCCCATTCTCAGGCAGGTTTCAGGGGCTGTCAGCAGAATCATTAATTTTGACTGTCTTGAGCAACTCTGTGTGCCCACTGAAATAGAGTGAGCTGTCATTCTGACACCTCCCACCAGTGCAGTGAGGTCCCTGTGCTTTCCAATTTCTTTCTGAGCCCTTCCCTTTTTCAGTAGAGGGAAAGCAGCAATATAGGGTATTGTATTAGAAGAGTTTTAGGGTGACACTGTAATTCTAGTGGGGGCACAGTAAAGAATATAAATGAATGTGTTAATAGGCAAAGCATATCCTTATGCTACCTTGCATTGCAGCTTTGCATTTCACTTTGGTTCTATTGCTTTGGCTTCTCCTGATGGATAACAAGTATTTCCCACTCAGAACAGATGGGTTATGAGCGGAAATAATCCTTTTTTCTCTCTTTCAGTCAGTTTTATTCACCAGGTACAATCCAGTAACTGCATCTGTCCCCATATCGCAGCAGGAGTGCAGTGCCAGAGCCAAAATCACCTGCATGTGAAAGAGCCTGCATTTCTTCTTTAGTGCAGATTACAAATTGCCACCTCCTTGTATATGTGAGGCAGAGGTACAGACAGCAGTTTCAAAACTCTTCCAAGAGGCTGCTTAAGAACTGTTGCTTACCTCTTTGTCTTTAGTGTGTTACAGATAGTTAATCTCTGCTGAGACCTGGGTTTTAGTGTTCAGGTTACATAGATGCAAACATGTGTTTCTTCTGTGCATATAAATTGATCTAAACAGGAAAGCTCATCTGAACCAAGATTTATAATGCATGTCTAAAAGTGCCAGATTTGCTATCAGCATCACCAGTTCTGTTCAGTAATCAAACCAATATGTTCCAGTCCAAGCAGCTGCTCTCTCAAGAGTGAAAGGAGTATTGAAGAGACTGTGCTAGAAACGAGGCTGGTATTGCACATTAAATACAGAAGACAATCTGAAGCTACAGGATGACATTAAAAAAACCAAGCCACCAAACAGCCCCCAGTAAATCAGCACAATGACTGACTCCCGGACAATGGCTGGATGCTCCCTTTTGATTTATTGTAGCAGGGATGCTGACTACTGAAGATAACTCATTGTGCTCAAAAAGAATGGGTTTGTCTTTGAGGGCCAGTGTAAAGCTGTCATTTGTCAACTAGCTTAAAAGAACCAGAAATCGCTACTCAAATATCTTCTTCTGGCTGGCTGGCACCAGATGTGTGGAGCGTAAATAAGTCCTGGTAGATGCACGCGTGAAACAGATCAGAATTGGGAAAACCTTGAAGTTCAGGTGATGTTTCAGAACTCTTTACACCCCCTCCCTTTAAAGACAATGATCTTTGAACATGAGAAGCAGGAAAAAGAAAAGCAGACGTGAGTGTATTCCGTATCAAAGGTGCGCAGTGATTGCCGCAGCGGGTCTGTAAATGCATGCACTCTGCAGAGAAGCAGGTGAAAATGTAAAGTTCTCTTACCTCTGCCTTGTGGAGAACGTTTTCCAGCTGCAGGGGTCAGGAGCCTCGTGCAGTTCCTGGGTGGAATTTGCATGTTTACCTTGTCTGGCAGTCAGAACCAAACGCTAATGCCTGTTACCAGCACTGATGTCTGAAACAGGCTCTCCTTGGTGATGCTCTTGCGAAGAACTGTGCCTAAATCTCCCTTCCTTTCCCCTGCACGCTCACTCTCCCACACAGGTGGCTTAGAATGCCCAATGAATTAAATGCTCTGCTCAGACATGTCAGGGAGAATGAATGCTTTCCACATACCTGAAATCAGCTGATTCTGTATGTAGACTGGAGAGCAGATTGTGTAGCAGCACGAGCAATGCTGTTGAGGTGGTCAAGGTGATTTCCAGCTTGGGAGCATTTAGAAAGATCTCTCCTATTACAGTAATTAATTCTTAGGCTAGTTCTTATTTTATGGACATGCTTCACTTCCTTCCCAAGAGACTGTGCAAGTATTTGTAGCAGGAAGACTCCTGTGGGAAGGCAGTGTCTCATTTTCCATGCCCTTAATTTCAGTACAGTGAGGATTACTGCAATTACATTTTTAATGACACAATGATTTAAAATCCTATGTGCATGACTTAAAAGGTTTATTTTTTGCATTGTTTTGCTGCATGGGAAGATGAATTGCGAACAAATGAATTTAAGATATTTTACTTTATTTCCAGCCATGAAGCACATTCACATTTGAGCTGTAACCTCCATTAAATGTCCTGTTTATATCTTACAAATGATAGAAGATAGTTCATTTCCCAAGAAAAGATGTTCAGACCAGTTGGAAAAAAATGAGAGTATAAAAGCATAGTCATTTAAACACCACACATTTAACACACAGAAGATCAAACCACAAGCTCCTTTTCAACAAATCATTACTTGGTTTGGCAATTGTCCAGGTGTGAAGTCCTGAATTATCAAAATGCTTATAAATGTGCTTGGCTTTTAGCAAACCTCCCCTTCTCACCCACACCTCACCTCTTGCATGCCACTAGAAAAGGATTTGGATTCTAGATGCGCCTTTGGTTAGTTTCCTACTAGGTGCTTCTTGGTTGGCATGTGGGTCCCAACATACACCAAAGACTCTGGGGCTAAAGGAAGATATCTAAATGTTTTTATTGTTCCTCAACCCTTGCCAACAAAGACAAGACACAACATGTAGCAGTGGTCTGCATGCTGTGGGATGCCCAAAGTGCTTCCAGGATGTTTTCTTGCTCCCACTGAGGGCTGAGGCTCTGCCTGTGCCAGAGAGAGCTGTACAAATCAACAAGTGGGTGTCAGGCACAGACAGAGCAGTGACCTTTACCAGCATCACTGCCTGGGGCAGGGCCTGCTGAAAACCCACAGCTCTTATGATAATGTGAAATGTAAAAATAATTTCATCTTCAAAGCGCTTTGTACCCAGCACTGAGTGATGCTGACAGGCATCTGAGAGGGAGCATTAGCCCCACTTTACAGATGAAAGAAAGTCACACAGAGAATCAGTCAAGATTAGATTAATAGACATTGATGCCAGAGGAGCTATTATGTCTTGTCTGGAACTGAGCAGAGAGTTTCACACAGATCACTCCATTAAATCTGTAACCTTTGTCTGGGCTTGGAAAAGACCTCCAGAGCTGACATGAAGACACGATGCCATCTTCAAGTGAACTGCTTGCAGGGCACTATTGAAGTTCATATTCCAGTATGAGTTTAACTTTTAGCTCCCTCATTTAGTTTTGTTTGAATAATGTTTTTTAAAGTATTGCCTAAAACCTTCTTTGTATTCTGTTACCTGCAAATGATTCCCAAGCTGCTGCCTTCTCCAGAGCAAGCTGATGGCACTGAGTGTATTCCTTTAGCCCATTCTTTTAAGGAACAGGACTCTTCAGTGTTTAAGAAGACAATGGATGATTTTTGGTGTCCATAATATTTAACTTCTCTCCCAGCTTGTCTATTTCTGGTTTTTAATTCTTAGCCCCTATTGCAATGCCTGTAGTATGAGAACTTTTGGGAATATGAGTGCTCCAGGATTTGTAGAATTACAGCCTTCCTTAATCAGGTTGTATGTGCATTGCTGTTTGTGTGTAATGTAACACACACCTGATGGAACAGCCTCCCTGGGGACGTGGCAGAGTGCCCATCACTGGAGGCTTTCACAATGCAGCTGGACAGGGAGTGAGATGATCTCATCCAGGTTCCCTTTGCCATGACTGCTTGGCTCAGGTGGTCTTTTGAGGTGCCTCAACCTGGGCTGTTCTGTGATTCTATGAAAAATGTTTTGTGGACAAGAACTGACTTAGGTGTGCACTAAAAGGTGTCTTGGATCAGGTCCTGGGTACCGAATCCACCCCCAGCTACAGTCAATTACAAGTTTTCCTGTTGAGAAGTGATTTGGGTCTTTCAAAATGACACAGTCTGTTCTGAACTGTCAGCTCTGTGGCATTTCCCTATACATCTCTACTTGATGTGTGATTATATGGCAGTGCATCAGTCAGGTTTCTTAGGAGGTTGACTTGGATCACATTAGCTGGCATTGAAGCCATCCAAACCAGCTGAGAGTACTATCAATTAAAGCATCCACATACATTAATGGTGTAGACACAGGGCAGTTTGTGTAGATGGCTGGTTACCTGTCTTCTCCAGTAAGTAGATTTTATTGCCCAAGAATGGACAAATGATGCATGAGAAGAAAAGGAAGAGAATTGCAAAAATCCTGTTGGCAAGGTTGCAATAAAGAGCAAATGACAAGGACTAAATGTTCCTGTTGTAAAAGCTCTGTAGTAAAAGAACAGGCCTACACCATTACCAGCACTCAGAGTGTTCCTAATATTGTAAGATTATAATGTGACTTTTTGAGAACAATATCAAGTGTATTACCGGTGCTTCAATGTCTATAATATGACATCTGAGGTTTCTAAGCAATCAAGATGCTCCATGAGATGGCCATTTTAAGTGGGAAAATACTAATCACTGTCAGTTTCTCATTTCATCCACTACTGATCTGGATCTAAAACTGTGGCTCCCTTATGCCATCGGGCCCCCAGCCAGCATGCTCTGTGACACCCAGGAAGCATATTTGCTAGGTTGCATTAGGCACATGCAGTACTGACCTGGAGCTGAAAGTACAACTGAGGGGGATAACAAAATGCAATCTGGGAATGGAATGGAATTGTTAACATCCCCCTGTGTGTTGTGCTCCCTGCCTCGCTCTGCCTCTGGCTTTACTGCTAAACTTTCTCATTTACTGTGATACAGTTCAGGAATGAGACATGCAAACTTATTATCAGATAGTGTTCCTAATTTCCTTTACAGTCTGTGCGGGACTCCTCATGCCAGTTTATGCTCTAACTCTGGACTTCCTGGAACCATGCAGGGAACATACATAGAAAAATGATGGGGTTGGATGGCGAGACATCTAAAGGCACAGCTGATCTGGCAGGTCAAACTCCGTCTTGCAGAACATGCGGAGCAAGTACTTGGTGGTTCTCAGGAGCACAGAGTATACTTGTCAAGGTCTCAAGGAGGTTTTGGCCATGCATCACGTGCCTGAAATATACCGTGGAAATGAAATGAATTGAGAATTAAATAGCTGCACTTGAGATAGATGCACAGGCTATCTCTGCATTGAGGTGTGGAACCCAGAAGGTCAGTGGCACCAGGCCATGATAAAAGGGAATGCCAAGACTGGGCAATGGCAGTGACCAGAATGTTCAGAATTGTTCCCTCCTTGTCCCCACAAGTTCTGGAGTGCTGAATGCTATGATCAGCAGTGTCATCCAGCACTTCATCAGGTAGTTGTCTCCTACCCCCCCAGCACTCCTGTGACCAAATAAACCACTGATCCTGTGCTTGGGGTGTCAGCTGTAGATGTCTGTGAGGTAGGTGCACACCTGCAGTGTTCTGTTGTTCTGTAGGATGCCAATGAATATGAAATAGCCACTACTGGATCGTGCAGGAGGTGAAGGAGCCTCCAAAATCCCACAGCTTTGGAGTGCTGCCCCTTCTAAGTAAAGAGTCTATTAAGGTGTCACTGAGCAGTGGCTGATTGCACCAACAGATTCCAACACAGATGAGTTTAGCTGACACATGATGGGAACAGTCTGCCTTTGAGTCTTGGCTGTAATGGCAGTGATAATTTAATGTCCCACATTAACTGAATGGTGACAGCAGCTCCTCAGACCACTGGCAAATTGGCAATGGCTTGATGCAGGAGCAGGACAATGATAACACAGTTAATCTTCTGCAGGGGAATGATAGTGAAATAAATGGCTTTTAGATTAGTTGTCATTAAAGTGAAACATCTGCCTCTGCAAGGCAAGTGAATGTCCTCACTTATGCACACAGAAGCTCATTCAAGTTACTGGGTTTGTACGGCTGTGAACCAGAGCCAGATTTCCACCAGGAACCTAAATCTGGGAAGCACAATGAATTAGACTGAAGTCAGAAGATGACTTCCAGGCAATATGTCAGCTTCAGAAAGGATACAGAATACTTTAAAGAACAAAATTCATAGGGAGCAAAAAAGTATTTAATAGTGTCTGGATAGAGCTCAGAGCTGATTAAACTGAAGACATTTAATCTTTCCTTGGGATGAATGTAGCTTCAAGCTGGATTACAAATGAAGGGGTATCCAGTTCCACTATTTACATAGGTTTTTCAGGCCATACTCTCTTGATGACATCTTGATGGTTACATTGGTGTTGATTCACATAAACACACTTGAATTGTTCGCAGTTATCTAACATTTAAAGCAGCATGCCACAAGAATATGTCCTAAAGCACATTGCACAAGAGACTTGCAAGGAGCAAGAGTTACAGCACAGTTCCTTTTTGAAGTAAACCACTGGCTGTGTGCACAGGATGAGGGATGTGTCTCAAAGCAGCTGGAAACAGCTCCACAGTCTTGATGGACTGCAGCTTAACGTTAAAGGAACATACAGAAATGACCACTGCAGTTTTCCTGTCCAGACCCTTAAATCTGGGAGAAGTAGAGACAACATCCTGTAAGAAAATGGCATGTATCTAACCAAGTAGGGGATTCAGCTGAGTGGTCCAGACCTTGATATGGGTATGGCAACAGATAAAGATGAGATCTATCAGCCTGGAGGGGAGGGGGATCTCTGTTGATGAATACTGATAGATCTCTGGTGCATAACTATTGCTGGCGGGGAAGAGTAGGCTGAAAGGGAAGCAGCCAAAGCTCCCTAGTGAGAGCAATGGCCTCTGCTGATTGCTGTGATAGCTTGTTTCACATAGCAGCACTCTGGCTAGAGCCAGGCTTAAGTGCAGTGATCTTGTTAAGGCATCTTAGATGGTCTTCATGGCAGTGCATGGAAGATCACAATTAGCCACAATTATAACCAAAACCAGTGCTGGTGGCTGTTAGAAGTGGTGGGTACTCAGGACCACTGCAAAGTGCAGCATGTTGGGTTTTTGGGAGATACCATCAGTGTAATAGTAGTAGATGGGTCACATTTAATCCTGTCTGCTCCCCAGGACTCTGGGAAATGTATGTCAGAACAGGTTGTGGTGAGTGTGAAATTGTGCTGGGCATGCATAATGCTGCTCATCAGACCCCTCTCTGTGACTAATCACAAAAATCTATTGCATATTCCAAGAAATGAGTTGGAGAAGCAAGCACATAAGGGAGAAACAAAGAAAAATCAGCAGCTTGGGCACAGGCAAAGATAAGGACTTTGATCACAGCGGTTTAGTGCGTACAGAAAGGGGACAGAGAAGAAAAAATAAGTTGGTACTGCTGCTGCCAGCAGAGGCTACTAACCCAGCAGGTTCTTTCTTCATATGCTTGTGGTACTGATATAATTTCTGTCTATCAACATGGACAAGCAGAAGGAGATTCATGGTCTCTCTGACTACATAACTCGGACTAGGCATTAGGAAAGTTTCTTTACTGAGGGTGGTAAAACACTGGAACAAGCTTCCCAGAGGTGGTCATGCCCTGAGTGTGTTGGTATCTAAGAGGCAACTGGTAAATGCCCTTTGTAACGTGCTTTAACTTTTGGTCAGCCCTAAAGGGGTCAGGAAGTTGGAAACTATCCAGTAGTACCTTGATGCCAGTTAGGAGCAAAAAGGAAGAAGTTAGGAGCGTCTGTGTCACTAGGATTAAATCAGAGTAACTTTCCTTGAATTTAAGAGGAGAAGCCCAGCATTACCTGTGCTCTTAGGGAAGAAAAAACAAAGGAGCATGCAGAGAAGCAAAAAAGATGCCAGGGTAGAGAGAGTATCAGTGCCTATTGGGTTGACTGCATGGCTGCTGGATGAAGTTTCCTTCTGGAATGTTGCCTTTCAGAAAACAATGCAACAAGAAAATGTTCCCTTTCCCTTTCATCCCAATCAAAGCAGGAGAGCAGGTCTCAGCATTGCTTTAATCTTTGTTTTCAGCAGTAGCTTCTATTTTTCTCCACGGTTGTATTATCACAATTCATAAACACTGGGAGAATTCGGTTGGAGCAGTCAAAACAAACATGAGTCTGTAGCTTTGGGCCCCACCTCGTTGTTTCCTTTTTGCACAGCACAGGCACACTGCTTCCAACTGAAGCTGTGGGCTCTCTTTGCACAGATGACACGCTGTGGGCTTATCAGCACCATTTCTGTGCCCCTGAGTCTCACTGTCCTTATGGGTGGTGAAGCTATGGCAGGCAGAACCCTCTAGAGCAGGTGAGATGCTGATTTCTGTGCTGTGCAGCATGGATGGTGAAGGATGAGTGCTGAATCACTGCAGAAATCACATTATCATCTTGGCTGCTGCCTCTAACCCTGACCTCCTCCCTGTACCCTAATCATTTCTCGATTAGCCCATGCTCCAGTGCTGTCCTTTCTGCATGACTATCCAGGACGGCGCAGATGATATTGAGTAGGTGCCCCCGCTAAGAGACCAGGATAACAGACACGGGGATCTGGAAGTCTGAGGTGAAGTCTGTAGTGTAGCTGTTTGTATATCCCATATAAAAATGCATTAGTCACAAGACTGGATATTTAATCTCTGAATCTTATCCTTCATATTATCTATATTTCCTGGAACAGAAAAACAGCTTACTTGGCATTTGTACTGCTCCATTCCCCTGCATTGGTGCTCATCACTGCAAATCCAGTGGATGACAAGGACAGTTCCATTCAGCAGCAGGTCAGCTGAGTGCTGTAACACATATGATCCTTCACAATTACATTACAAAGTTAGTTTTGACAGATCTTTTTGTCTGGCCCATGAAAATGGGGGTACTTTTTAAAACATTATGTGTAAAATGAATCAAATAGCAAGGAAATACATGGTGATTATTCATAAGCTGCAAGCTGTTCATTTTCCTTCATTATGGTTAGAACCCATGTGTTAGAATTAGATCACTTTATCCAGACAAAACACTTTCTTCCCAAGGGGGAGCTTACACACACCCACAGCAATTTTAAAGGCTTACTGAATACTGCAATTTGCCTTTTTGTTAGTGCTCTCTGGGTCAGTTTAGTTTCACTGCCTGAAACTCTCTCTTCTAATCTTGCTGTACCATGTTCAGTGGCATGCCCATTGCATGTTTAGCATGAGCTTTTCATCTTTCTCTTGTTCTTGCAGTCTCACAAACTGGAAAGCAATTGGGCAGATCCCCAAACACACACATTAATGTATGCTACAGCTTGATGCCTCTCTCTTAAGTCTTGTTTTCAGCCTTTTCAGTTCATTATTTTTATCAATTTTAAGCCCATAGGCTGTGATTTCCCAGGCCTCCTCGTAGTGCTGCATTTCAAAGTGACATTGGGCAACCTGAAGAAATGCTTTGGTTAACATTTCACTGCCAGGGCCATTCATGATGCTGCATAATGCCACAGATTCATCCAGCTTCAGTGCCTCAATATACTGCCTAACTGCTGCTTCCTCCTCAGCCACTGACAACAGGAGGTGTCCTTTGGAGCAGTGGTCCTCAGTGCGTGTTTGCAGACTGCTCTGGCCGTGCTGCTGGATCACCTTCTCCAGGTCTTGTAAAGCTTTGTCATATCTCTTCAGGTGCATAAGGCAAGCAGCCCTCTGTCGAAGATACCTTAGGCTATCTTTGCTTGCCAAAGCAGCAAGGGTATAATAACCAAGAGCCTTCTCATAGCGATGTTCTTTAATCAGCACGTTTCCTTGTTGGGCTGCTACCTGTGGACAGAGAGTAATATTAGTTACGAAAAGTGAAACCCCTTGAAATATGTAGTCTGGACTGGGTGCAGGTAGACACAGACACTAAGAAATTGTGGATACTTTCTCAAATGTTGAAGTTGCATCTAGTTGGAGAACATGTAATTGGCATATATCATCACAAGCAGATAAATCTTGGAGTTACGGGCACTTTCTTTTATCTCAGGAGGTTCTGAACCACTCTGTGCAGGTTTTGCTGAAAGTTTATAGTGTTCTCTTCATGAAACCACATTTCTGCCACACTCTGCTCCAACGGTGACCAGATGTAAATTGCATCCCCACATACCACCATGTATTACAGAAATTTGCATGTGCTGATTATGAAGGTTGGTCTCTACCAAAGCCTCCCCAAGCTACAGGAGAAAAAAGTCAACTGATGGCTTTGCTAATCGTGACTCTCGAGTGCAAGCCTGCCCTTATCTGAAGGGGAAAGCAACAAAATAGGGAAGGCAGAAAAAGCCACAAAAGCTTAGGTTCACAAAGATCAAAGAAAACTTCATTAGAACTATTTGCCTTAAATGGATTTTTCTGTGTTTCTCTTTACTGGTAAGAAAGCTTTTAACATGCTGCAGCAGAGTGGATATTTAAGTTCGAAACAAGGCTGCCACCAGCAGCTTAGATCTTACTGAAGCTAAGCCAAACAAGCTGAGACTTCAAGTTCAGTCTCATTCCTGATTTAAAGGGACTGAGCTGGGGGCTCATTTTTGGTGTATAACACAGATAAATTAGCATCTTCCTTGCTCATCATCTTCTGAACAAAGATAAATGTGAAGACTTATGGAAAGAAAAATAGGAAGGGCATAGAAAGCCAGAACAAACACAAGTGAGTTTAGCTGCTCTCTGCATGTGGCTTTTGAGAAGCACTTCGCCACCAGCCTCATTGCAGGTGCCATTGGGAAGGCCAAGAGCAGACTGTGTAGTCCATTCAGAGGTGAACTGTAGTCCATGTTCACACTGATGATGACTTCCAGACTGAAATAATTCTGGTGCCATCTGGAAAGGGTCACTGGTGACTGGGCATTGGACTGCTTCCTGGATTAGGTCTCTGTGTTCCTTTCTACCATCTAATTACCTCACTGTGTAAATCAAGAACTGAAAATACCCCTATTTGGTGCATTTGTGGTTTCAGTCCCTTGTGCCTAATCTTGTGTTGAAATTGTCCATGGTTTATCCCCTTAGAAAGAGAATGAGGAATGAGGAGTTTAATGGACATGGAATTATGGCCAAGATGTAGACTCCAGGGAGTAAACTCCAGAAGATGGCCTGATAAGCACAGGGCTTAGGAAGTAGACCGGATGTTTTCAGAGCAGTTCGGAGCAAGTCTTTCCTTCTTTACCTGCTGACCTTGTTTGGGGTCCATATCCCATGAGGGCACATGGAATGGCAACTTCTGCATCAGGCTGAGGGCCTAATTCTGTCACATACCATATACATCTTTTGTAGGAAGCAGCTCTGGATACCCTATGGCATGTCAACAGCCAAGACAGAACGCAGCTCCAAAGACCTGGGCAAGGAGCTAGCCATCAGCCATGCATTTAACCTCTGACATAGGAAACTGAAGGGTTGAAGCTGCACTAGCAGCAAGCAAACTCCCTTCCTCTGACCTTTTGCAGCTTAATAAATCTTTCAGATTCCTATTCCCATGGGGTTCTCCCAGTTGTTTACAAATTTCTTAGCATGGGACCCCTTTAACTATAAATAATGCAAGTGGTTCACTGCTTTGTTCTTCATGAAGCACATGAAGGAGCTCTCCTTCCCCCACCCTTTCCTATTCAGCTCCTGGAGAACTATTTTTGGCTTTTCAGATCAGACTCCAGGATAATGATGACATGTTGCTATAATGCCTGTAATCTCCAAACACTCTAGAACAATGTGGCAGCAGTGCTTTTGTACATGGAGTGCTGAGATGAAGGGCTGAGCCTAAACCATTAAACCCTTCTTTGCTTCAGTCTCCTTATTTGTGACATGGAAGGAACAGCAAGAACCACCTCCTCTGGAGCGTCATTAGGAGCCCTGGCAAAGTCAGGCCATCCCTGGGCAGTGATGCTGTCTGTAAGCTTTTTCTTCTTTTACTGAGATCTCCCTTTCACACACAAACTGCAATAACTTTGCAGGCATTAGGAAGTGCTGCTGGGAAATCCTCTGAGACACTGGGCAGGTGAATTAACCAATTCCTTCCCCAGCCCAGCAAGGTCCATGCTTAAAAACACATGTAGAAAAAGATTTGTGATTCTGGGCTGATCAACTATAAAAGTAATCACAGCCATTGACTCTTTAAAGATTGGAGAATACGAACGGGCTCCTGGTGCTGGAAGCCGAGTGTTCACTCACTGAACAAAAGCACAAGATTAATGATTAAAAAGTGAAACTACTCTATTTTACTTCCAGTACTGGGGCTGACTTCCAGGCACCCTTATCCTCCCAAGCAGGAGAGGAATTTGTCATGATAAATGAGCCACCAGAAACAGGGTTTATTCCAGACCCTGTTCCACAGCTAAAAACATAAAGTGCCTCTCCCCTGCTAAAGGTTCCACTAACCTGTGCACCATCACTGCAGTTTAGCTATACACAAATTAGTTTGTTTGGGTTTTTTTCTTCTCTTCTTTTCTTCCTGACAGCATAAGAGCATCCCTCCTGTGTTTGCTCAGAAAGCAGCACAGATGGACTGAGCTGTGACTTCCACACAGAACAAGTCATGTGGCAGCAAGGGAAATTCATCTGTAAAATGTGCCTTCACTTATAGACACTTCCTTAAGGCCTCCTTGAACACATTCTTGATTGTATCTTTATCAACTTTATATAGCAAAAGATTGTAAATTGGCTCTGAAATCTTAAAACTCTTCCCCAGAAGACTGATTTTTTACAGTATCAGAAGAGAGGGGCTCTTTTCTCTGTGATGGGGTTTATCTAGGGACGAGCAAATTAATACTTGTTTACTTATATCCTCCTGCTGTTTTGCTAAGATACTCACAAAGCACTCCTCTCAAGATCCATTAAGTATAGCAGCACGTTGTTTGTTTTATAACCTGGGAGAGAGCATACCAATGTAGCTTCTCACCAGGGTGCACACAATCTACAAATTGAGTACAAGGGAGCAAACTGATTCTCAGAACACGGAGCTTCTGAGTAAGCAGAATTGCAGATGCTTGTGTGAATGTTAATACTCCTCACCATCAATCTGACCTTCTCCTCTTGTATTAATGGAGATTTTTTCTCAGAGCTGGGTGTACTTTGGGGGAGAAGCTAGAAGAAAATCCTGACAAATCCATACTTTGTGGGCTAGAACAATGTGCCATTTTTGTGTCACACGGTTTCAGCTGAGAAAACAATGCCAATCTCAAAGGCTCATCATTTGATACCAATATGAGTATATTTACATTTCTAAATGTTACACAAAAGAGCAAAAAGAACTGAAGCATTTAATGTGACTGAATCAGAACCTTGAGTTTAGTTTCAGCAAGAAAATGAACAAAGATAAATTCCCCTTCCCCAGAAGGCAGCTATAAGAACTACGTAACTCGTACAGAGAACAGCTGAGCAATGATCTTGTTAAAGTGCTAGCTGCTGCCCCTCACATCCCCTGCATTTTAGCTTTGGGATTAAACAGGTCTCATACTAGGGAGACCAAGGAGAAATTCCCCCAAGTGGCAAGCAGTGGTAATGATGAATCATTAGAGACTGAAGCAAGGTCACTGCACTGGATTCAGCTCCCTGATCTGGCTGCAGTGAAGGCTGGAGAAGAAGCCAATTTGTTCCTCATTCCTCTGATAAATGGTCTTCCCACACACTTCTGTTCGAGACAAGGCAGGGAAAATCCCAGCAGCCTTGCAGGATTGCTTCCCATTTCCTTCCCCCTGAATGCATCCATGTGGCATCAAAACCAGATTGTACCTGAGCAAGATGCTGCCGTTGCTTAGTGTCTATGAAGTTTAGGAGAAATCCCAGCTCCCTTTCATCTCTCTTAGCCAGGACACTGAGTGAGTGAGCTGCTGCTGTCACATTCCTCCTCTTCAGCTGCAGCACAGCCAGCCTTGCACTAGCAAAGTCATCAGCAAGAGAGCAGCCAAATGCTTCCTGGAGGTGTTTGAGGGCCTCTTCATACTTTCCTGGGGGTTAACATCAGTACAAGCTATATAACCCATTCCATGTGGAGAAAGAGGCATCAAGAGAACTTACTAAAGCAGGATTTAAGTACCCTGTCCGCTGACCACATCCAAGGGTATTACTTCATGCCCTTTCCCAAAACATTTGCAAACTTCTCTTAAAAAGTACTCTACAGCAGTACTTTTGCCATTTAACACTGGCTTGCTTTCACTCCCTTACTCTGAGCAGCAGTGTAAAAGGATTGGAACTCACCATTTGCAATCAGAACATCTGTGTAGAAGATGTGATATGGTGCATCCCTGCCAATTTTAATGAGTGCTTTTGCAAGCATGAGAAGATCCCCAAGGGTTTCTTCTTTTGAAAGGTCTTTAGTAGCAAGAAACTCAGCTAACGCAGCCCTGCCATGCTGAAGGAGCCACTGAGTGATCAAACCTTGGGCTTCGTGCCTTAAAGCCAGGATTGCTGGGATCACAGCTCCTGCCTCCACCTTCAGTGCTGAGATCAAATCTTGCACTGCTTCCTGTGTGAAAACAAGGCCAAAACCCGAAATGGCAGCAATAACTATGCATTGATAATTTTTTCTTTTAGGTGTTTTCAGTTCTTTGTTGTCCCACAAGTCACCTGCACACCTTTGGAAGCTCTTTGCTCCTCTCTATCCTTGTGATGCTTTGTTTTCATTTGCAAAGCTGATATAAGAGCATAAGGACAGGTTTGAATGAGTATTTGCAGTGTTTTGAACTCAGATTATCATTGAAAAAACATCTTAGAGCAACAAGGAGGAGATGCTGTGAATGAGCAAGTGTGGGATTTGGGTCAGCCAGGATAAACCAGCACAAACCCACACAATCAATGGTATGATATTGCAGGTGAAGTGTAAGACTGTTGACTGTATTAGAAGCAGATAAACCATGCAGACATCTGACATGATTTCCAGCAATGATATACTGCAATCTCCAAAGTCCACTGTAAAACTAATTGTACACATAAGCTTTTCACAGATGATGGAGAGGGACTCACTGAACCTTGAAACTGTTCTTTCTTTCTCCTCTTGTTGTTGCTACACTTCATCTAATGCAATATCATGTCCTGAAAATGTGACATCAAATATAGAGTTTGCTGCATTGCAAATCAATGCATGGTAGTGCCAGTAAGAGCTATGATTAAGGTTTTGTTTTCCTCTCTCTAGACTTGGGAAAGCAAATCAGTAATGTCAGGTGGACTACTGATACACCAGCCAAAGCAAGAGCCTTTCACTGCCCAAAGTCTCTGGGAAACTCATTTGATTTCAGTGAGCCCATGAAAAACCTGTGGTACCTTACATTAAAACTGCTTAATACCATCGGTAATATCACCACCAAATCAATACATGATAATACCTTCTGCTGCTTCAGAGCGAGGTAAATGAATCCTCGTCCACTCAGAGCTTGCACATTCCTAGGGTCCTCCTTCAGGATAGCATTGAAATCAAAAATGGCAGTTTTCTTCTGACCGAGGTGCCCATAACATCGAGCCCTGATGAGAAGGCAATCTTCAGCATAACCCCCTGGAGAACAGAAATGCAGCCAGGCTTACTTGGAGCTTGTGACAACTATAAACCCCACCAAAGGGCCTCAAAGTGGCCAAGTGCAAATGATGTGGTAGACCTACATGTTGTGTTGTAGTGACTGCAGGACTGAAAAGTAAATACTTTAGTCAGAGCTGTGGTGGAATGAGAGATATGTGCTGGGTGGAGGCAAATGTGCTCTCGTAAGGAACTGCAGTCCACAGATGTGACAGGAAGAAGCATAAGAAGGGTGCTGGAGAAGATATCCAAGGACAGGCAGATGAAGCTGTAGGAAAATGCTACTTTGCCTGATTAAGTATATGACAGTACTTAAGTGGTAGGTTCCTTTGTTTCTGTTGCCAGTGGAATTGCTAATGCATACTATAACTGTAACTGTCCTACTGTGACTGAACTCTGACTTTCCAGACAGAAACTATACAGTGCCAGGCATGCCAAAAACACATGCCCCACTTCAAAGAGTCTTCAGGCTAGTTAAACATGCCAAAAGAACATTGTAATAAAAAGCTGAATGACTGGAAAAGGTAACAGAATGAAAACATAAAATCACATTGCTCAGCTGCCTCAAAAAGCTTCCCGGTTTCTAGTAAAAACATACATGTATGTCCATCAACACTCCCTCCTCAAGTATCCATGACTACTTTTCTGATTGCCTCTTGTCTCAGCAAGAGTGGGTCTCCTCAGGAACAGCCAATGGAAGCAAAAGGAGTGGTCTGCAGTTATTAAACTCAAACTCTCCATGCAGGCCAGTGTTTTTCTGCCTGCTCTGGCATACCCAGGCTAAGCTAGCTGACAGTGCAGAGAATTCCTTGTTTGCCACTTGTCACCAAACTACTGCTGTGAATTTTTGAGGTCTGCAAACCTTTGTTCTTTGCAATTCTGCCATAAGATCTTCCAGGTATTTTTAGGGGACCTCTAACAGACAATATTGTGATGCTGCTCTGGAAAGCAGCAAAAGGAAAATGAGGGAATGTTTTTGTATCTCCACATCTATCTCTCCACCACACCTTTCTCCAAAGACATCATTAATGTGCAACAACTGGGGACAACTTACCAATGACATGACCATAACCTCAGGATCTGAGCTGGATTAGGATCCAGTGAGTTAGAAGGAACCCTTGAGGATTTTGTTATGATGGAATAGGAACAGCACAAATGAGAGAAGAAAGCATCTGCTCTAGCAGGTGGGGAGTGGATAAGCTGGAATGCCTGGGCTGTGAATGGAACCAGCGCAAAGCAATTAGCGGCTTTTTTTTTCCATTTTCATAAACCAATCTCTCTTTCTTCTCAACGCTGTTGTCATAACATTTGCTTGGAGTGAGAGGCACATTTCCATATGAACATGGTTTTACTTGGAACATGCCAGGCACATTTCCATGTTAGTCTGATCTCGCTTCTTAGGAAAAGCTAGGATAAAGATGCATGACGCTGGAACAAGAAGGCAGGTTGTTTGCTGCAGTGACTGTATTTATAGCATGTTCATTCGGCTGAAACAGGAGATACCACGTACATGTCATTGGTAGGAAGGTGTTCAGGGGACAAAATTCTCCTCTCATTTATCACCAGTTCGGCTTTGATCTCCTTAGGAAACAACTATACTGTGTTTTCAAAGAAGCTTTAATCTCCTTCTAGATCAAGTTTCATTTTCTGGGGAAACATTTCAAAGCTATAGTAGTGTAACCTAGCTGGACACCAGGATCTTGACATTACTCAGTCACCTGTGTGCAGTCACTTACTGAAAAATCAAGTTCTATAGAAGGAATAATAACTCTGTAGTAATTTCTTGAGACTTCCCTGTATTTTGAGCATGTATCTGTGGCTGTGATAAACAGCCTTCCTCCATTAAGTACAGAAGAATCCCCCTGCCAATCTTTTCCTTGACCAACAGAAGAACACCATTACACTGCATATCCTAAAAGGGTCTTTTTTAAACCACAGTTAAGAAGGAAAGCATGGAACATAAAATAGCTCTGGTAAGACTTCTGTAAAGTATACAGAAGACATACATTGTGTTTCCTATCAGTATCTTGATAACTCTACCTGAAGCAATGATGGCAAAAGAAAGGTAGGCAATGGCCTCTTTGAGGTCAGCATCCTCCTGTTTGTTCTTCAGGATGGTCAGTGCTCTGAAATGGCAGTGAGTTTGCATCAGCTTCCTGTCTTCATCTTTGAAAATGTCCATGATTGGCAGGAGGCAGGAGGTGTCTCCTATTCTGATCACTTTCTTCAGCAGCTTAACAAAGGAAGAGAAAAAGGCAGAAGAGAACAATTGGCATTAAAGGAGAAATGAAGGCATGCTAAAGCTGGAAATATTACTATCTAGTGAGACAAGTATGCTTTTGCCCAGTGCTTCGCCACCTTTCACTGGGGCTTCCACCAGCCAAGGACCATGGATCTCTTTCACTTAACTTCTCAGCTGTCCCCACTGTAAATGCATGTTGGAGAAAAGATTAATTCTTATCTTCTCTCACCACCACTGCAGTTGTGGAAATCATTCTGGGGAAGTACAGGATGCTGCCTTGCTTACCTAGGGCAGCATCTGCTGCAGCCTGGCCATTACCTCCTTTTACAAATACACTGAACCACAGGATGATTGCCCAAAGAAAGACAGTTTCTGTGGAACAGAGGCATTCCAGTGACCCCTTTTCGCTGTAAAATTGAAACCAGTGAATTTAGTATTGCTACTGGGAATCTGGAAAAAGTGTGAAAAGAATCTTGCCTGACATATGGTATCTTTGTCTCTATTCACAGAGCGAAAATCACCCAGCATTTTCTTACTAGATTTCCTAAAGAAAGGAATCAAAAGGTGCATCCCCAGTAAAGCAGATGTGCTTAGCAGGCTCTCAATATTCAAATCTGAGGCAGGCCAATAACAAAGTTATCTTGAGGCACCAGACACATACACTGAACTCACTGTTTTTACTAAGAGACAAGTGTTTGGGTGCTGACAGGCAGGTGGCACAAAAGCATTCTGAAGACAAATTTTCTGTGACAGATGTTCCAGCTAGAACTTGTAGCAGAAGCTGCAGACAAGAATCCAGCTTCCAGGGGCAATGTATGGACTCTAATGAAGTCATGTCATCCATTTACAACCTTCCCGAGGGCAGCAAATTGTAGAGAACTCTTATTTTTCATAGGCAGCAGCGAAGTGCCGACAACAAAACCTTTCTCTTTGAACAGCAGAATGGATATGGAATTTTAAAAAAGGCAATGGTTCCCTCCGATGGCAGAACCCGGTAATTCAGCTTTGCAATCCCGGGGAGGAATCACTTTCCTGGTCTGAAACACGAGTCATTAGCCACTAAAGAAAGAAAACTGCAGACTGATATTTGAGCTTCTGGTTCGGTTTCTTTCTCCTCCCCGCCTCTACAATGCTCCATTAGGATAATCAGTCAGGGAGTAGTTCTGCCGCCTTCTCTCTAGGGGAAAATTACCAATCCCATCAATATTGTCACCAGGGGCAGGATGCTCAGTCATGCTCTGCCTAGTTAAAGTCTCTGACGAAAAGTGCCATTAAATAGCATATGATAAATGGGCTGTATTTAGCTAGGAGTCCTGTGTGGCCTGTGCTACAGACAGAAAGTTCTACTTATGCGGCCTGTATTTAGATCTTAAAGGTTCTGCTAGAGGTTGAACCTCACCTTCAAGTTTCACTGTGTCAATAGCCCTCACTATTGCTATTCACAAAGTTTGCTTCTAACAGCAAACTGCTCAGTTTTAAGATGGAAATGCATACAAACCACCAAGCATGATAATGTAATAAGTAATTCCACTGCAGTCTGGGTAAAAGCAGTATCAAGTCAGGTCAAATGCAGCTATTTCCTGTCCTTTTCAAAGACCTCTGCCCAGTTCACCAACATTCCTGAAGAATGACTGAAGCACATTTTGGGGTAGGCACAGCTCCTGGAAAACCCATCACAGGTTGTGTGATGGGGGGGTTCCAACTCTACAGCATGTGATGAGGTGGCCTCACAGTCCAGTTGTCATGTAACACTGAGGAGCAGGAGGCAAGGAGAGCATTGTGCTGGGAAACTGAAAGCCCTTGGAAGAGTCCGTGGCAAGACTCCATCTCTAAAGTGATTCCTCTTAAATTTTACCATGCATCTTCTGCGTCAGCCAAAAGGGTTGTTAACCCTGTTCCCTGCTCACTCATCACTCTTTCATGCTTTTAGCTAGCCAGGAGCTCCTTACCTGGTTGCCATCATACATGAAACCTTTCTTCAACTGCAGAAGCGCGAGTCTAGCCAGGATGGGAGACTGCTGTGGATTTCTGGAGAGTGCTACCAAGAGGAGCTTGTGAGCTTCTTCTGCATGGCCCATCTGGTACAGGGCATCAGCACAAAGGATCCGTGATGCTTCATCAGCAGTGTCCAGCTCCACCAAGAGAGAAGACAGTTGGTAAACCCCAGGGGCATCTCTGGAGGAAAAAACAAAACAGAAAAAAGGGAAAGACCACCTTCAAGGAAAAACCTCACTACTTTTAAAAACTCAGGCTGTAATGGATTTAGCTGGAATAGTTTGGTGTTCCCATCTCGGATCTCCCAGCCTTAAGTAAGACATTAGTAGAGTTAGCACTGAAAAAAGCATTTGGATTGCCAGCACTGAGTATGTGCACAGTAGCACCTCAGCTCTCTCTTGGAAGGACACTTTCTAGGGACTTGGTAGTTCATGGCCCACCAATTCCTTCAGTTTGGGGCTGAGAGTGACTGACAAACTTGTTTTATTATGGGTTTAGCTATAACTCTGAAGGAGAAATCTGTCATATTCCCCCTAGAATTTCATACTTGCTAAGGCAAATATCATGGGTTAGCTTCCATTGAAAGATTGAGCTGATTTGGCTATGTGGATTCTATCACAATATTTTGCCACAATAACCATACCCATGTCATTTTATTTCAACCTGTTATGTTAATTAGGAACTTTAAAGGTCTGTATCCTGTTCACAGTTAGCTGAAGCAAGTATTCTCTCTACGACTCAAGCTGCTGTCTTTCTGTTAAGAACCTACATAGCCCTGTTCCTTTCTCTGCCCACAGGCTGAACTACTTCCTGAGTACCTCTTCATCTGGAGCATCTTCTGTCCTTCCTCTTGGAGGACTTTCAGCAGCAGTCCCCTTTGGTTCCACGGCACATAGGACTTGATTGTGAAGATGGTTTCCTCCAGCTTTAACTGACAAGCTGTGATGTAATCCAGGGCTGTCAAGTAATTGCTGCCACCAGAAATCCGCGTAAGTCCACGCCCACATAAGGCTTTAATACAGCTGTTAGGATGTGGGGAATCGTGTTCAATGACCTTCTGAAAGTCCTGCAGGGCTTGCTGATGGTCCTGAGCATGGAGGGAGCAGAATCCTCGCAGTGCTAAGAGAGTACTGTAGTAAGTTTTCTGCTCCGCTGCCAAGAGGCGGTCACAGATATCGCGGGCAGTGCCGATGTGTCCATGCAGGAGGTGGCAGTCTGCTAGCCGAACACTGAGTTCACGTTTGGAGCCTGGGGAGATCTGGAGCAGGAACTGGACTGTCCGGATGACAGAAGGGAGCAGTTCAGTACCATGATTGCCTCTGAGTTCAGTCCGAGTACGCACAGCCTCCCTGTAGGCTGCAAACTTTACCTCCAGGACAGTTCTAGTCTGCTTTTCTATCCTTTCAGTGTCGTGTGGTGAGAAAAGCTCTTCAAAGCGTTTCACTGCCTGGGCAGGGGCTGCTGCAAAGGCTTCTGTTAAATCCTGAACCATTTCTTGCATCCGTCCACCCAGGAAGAAATAAGCAGCAGCCCGTTCCAAGAGCAGACCCAAAGCTTTCTCATCTCTGAGATTATTATCAGATGAGAAGCCCCCGAGAGCCTTACTACAAACTGCTAGACACTCCTCAAATTTGCTTTTCTTCAAGAGGTAAGCTGCCTGCACCCCACACACCCAAATATCATCTGGTGCCAGTGCAGACAGGAAGTCATAGCAGTTGCCCAGCCACTGGTCCAAGGAACTGCTGGCTGGGCTTTCCTCCTGATATATTAAGAGATAATTAGAGAAGGCCTGAATGATCTGTGGCAGGTGATCCCTTTGCCTGGTGCACACATAGGCCACTGCCTCAGCCTGATATATCACAAAGGCTTGAATATAATCCTCAACTCCCTTGCTGACTTGTGTCCCTGACAGCAACCATGCCAACGCCCTCAGCAGCAGCAGCTCCATTGAGTACTTTGGGTGAGCCTTGAGCAGGGTATTGCATTTACTCACCACCTCCTCTGAGCACCCTCGTCTGAGCAGGGTCTCCAGTTTGTATACTGAGGATACCACATTGTTGGGACTTAGGGTGGAGAGAAAGATGGCTGCAGTTCCCACACTGAGGGAGACAAGGGCCAAGTTCTTGCTCTGGATCTTGGGAATCTGGTTCTTGCCTTCACACCACATCTCCAGAGTGGCTATCACTTTCTCCCAGAGGCCTTTGTCTAAGGAGTTCACTTTCTGCACTGCCATGGGGGCACTGCAGCTGAAGGCAGCCATGTAGAAAGCAGTGGCTGTTGGTAACTCTTGCTGGGCGAGATGGTGGTCCCCTTCTTTGCAGAGCAGTGCTGCGAGCTCCTGAGCTGACATGTTCTGTGCTTGTATCTTCACCAAGCAGCATCACACTGGCAGTGTGGCAGGGCCTGCGAAACAAAACCAGCAACGTGAGGGGCTCTGCAGAAGGTTGGCTTTTGCTTTCTGGCAGACATAAGCAGGCCCAGGTGCTGTAAAAGCCAGAGCTCAGTCACTGACAGGCTTACCGGGAAGCAAAGCCAGCAGAAGGCACACCACAGAGGTTCTCAGTCCACAGCCATGAAACATTGGCTGGAAAGCAGCCCCACAGCCATGCCAGGCTCCCGCCGGCACTGACTGCCCGGGGTGTGGGGCTGGGCTGTGTCCCCCCGGGCGGAGATGTTAGCCCGGTGTTTGGTTATCAAATGGCAGGTCAGTGCTGGCGGCGGACAGCGGGGACGCAGAAGACCACCATCCGCTTTGCCCGCCATTTGCCTTTTCTCCTTTGCCTTCAAGAGGCGGGAAAGGGGGAGGGAAACCCGCGCCCTTCTGCCCCACGGGCCGGGGGAAGGCGGGGTTTGGGGCAGGGAGCCCGCTCCAG